>JANAVB010031619.1:10304337-10612091 GCA_029216955.1 Iris pallida
CATATCCTGACAGGATAACCCCCGTTATTTTTCAGATGATTTAGATGCAGATTGCCCGACCTACTACGGGTTTGGCATAGATGGAGCCTACGACCAGGACCAGCCTGTGGACTCGGTGCTCATAGAGGACGCACCGCCAGTAGTGACCTACTTTAACTAGATTTTGTCTGGATTATATTCCACTTTGATATTTTGAGACTTGTAGTATTTATTTAGGATATTGTTTTATGTCTTGGATTCTGAACTTTTGATTATGCTTGGGCTCTATTTCAGACTATTTACTTCATCTTTATCTTTAGCTTATCTTTCTTAGATTATGTGATTGAGTGGTGATTATATTCCTCCGTACGAAGATGTCAGGTTATATTATTGTATCTTAGATTCTATGTATTCTATATGACCTTTACAGCATTCTACCACCGATACTGTGGCGTAGGCTGGACGTACCCACGTACTCGTGCCCCTAAACAGGGTGCAGGTTGTGACTCCACTTCCCAAAAATTTATGAAAATATTTTTATTATTTATTTGATTTAAAGGGTTGATTTTTAGATTTTTATAAATAATTATTTAGTTAATTATTACGGTAGATGATTTTAGCTATGTTGGAATTTTGAATGACAAGACGGCTAGAAATCATGGCACGAATAGTACAGTGGCGTGCTTTGACTAGTATTTTAGCCATGGTAAGGGAGACATGTCCATAAGGGTGTTCTAACTAGGAAAATCAGGCCAAGTTGCGACTTAAACCCCACCGGTGAATTATTTATTTATTAATTAGAATATTGACTTTTAGGTGACCAGGTTGTACTAATTTGGTCCGAACTGGGCCCGAACCGAATCCAAGCCTATGTAGGCATGTAGTGAGACCAAGGACGGCCATGTAGACATATTTTTTGTGAGTACAAATATTTCTTATTTATTTTAGGAATTGACGACTAAGTTCTAAATATTTATTATATGTAAATTATAGGTAATATTAAATAATATTTTAGATTATTGTACGATTATTGGACCAGTTAAATTAGAGGTATAATGTGACACCCTATACTAAACCTTCATATTGGTTATTTTAGTTTGTTAGTGTTATTATGATTATGATTATTATGATTATTATTATTATTATTATTATTAGTAGTAGTATTATTATTATTATTATTATTATTATTATTATTATTATTATTAATATTAATATTAATATTATTATGCTTAAATAATACCTTTATTATTCGTATTTTTATAATCCATTGTCAAGTAAATTATATACATGTACATATTTTTACCATGCATAAGGAAAATATTATTAAGATTTTCTTTGGTTTATTATATATATATATATATATATATTAAAAATATATATATATATATATATATATATATATATAAAAGGAAAAGCAAACAAAAGGAAAAAAAATAAGTAAAACAAAGCAGCAGCAACCACAAGCCTCACGAGCCCAAGCATACCAACCCAGACCCGAGCCTTTCCCACGAAGCCAACCCGAGGAAAACTCGTACATATATACATATATAGATCGGAGAGAAAAACTCAAAACTTCAAAACCCTAGCCGACCACAGCCCTGGGCGACACTCGCCAGCCCTGGGCACCGCCGTACGCAGCCAAAGACAGGCCCCGGCAGTGCCGGAACGCACAGCAGGCGCGCAGGTGCGAACAGAACAACAGCAGTGAAGCCGCAAGAGCCATTTTCGGGTAAGGATTTCATCCTCCTCGGTCCTCGAAAATCATTTCTGTAAAATAGTGTAGAGAGCCCATATGACCCTCTAGAGGTCCCATCAAATAGATTGCAATATGGTCGAGCTAGTGATTCAAAAGGTCGATGCAAACTTCGACAAAAACCTGGTTGCAAACAACAAACATGGCAGTCCCAACACCCATGTTGGAAGGTGATTTCTTGCCAATCCTTCGGCTTTTCAAAAATTGTGCTTCAATAGGTTTATTGACAACATATAGGGCTCCACAATACGTTTCGCAGAAGTCAATTTCATCGACTACGCGCCGAGAAATCGGATCCCAAAATTTACCAAAAACTGTTTTAAAAATATAGAAATTCCTTTGATACGACATGCGTCCTGTCAATCCGGGCGACGTGGTCGAGAACCAAAAGCATCAAAAGGTGCGTAATGGCTTCGTAGGCTTAGACGGAATTCAAATTGGTTGCGTGTGCGCGACGAATTTGATGCGTATCCGTCAAAATTTACCGTATCGATCTCGGTGAAAATTTCCCAATTACTTTGTACACGTTTATCAGATCGAGATGAAACTTACGCCAACAGTACCGTATCATTTTTTTGGTCCTATATGCCAAGTTTGGTCCAATTCTGAGACAGTTGATCGGATCGCCGTTTCGCGGGCCCCACGATCCGATTCAACGGGCAATTTTGTGTACTGCCTGCCGGAATCCAAAATTGGATATATCATTGGGTTCGTATCATCAAAACAAATCCGTAGACATATAGTTTGATGAATTTAGAGACCATTGACTCTGACATGCTTTTCGGTGCAAAGCGGGTTCAACGGCGGATGCAGTTTTGACCCAAAATTACCGTTTTACCCCTGTGTCCAGAATTAGACTTAAGGACAGGCAATACTAGCTAATTTGACTATTCTGAGAATGTTGGCAATGTTTGTTTCAGCTTCTGGAGGCAGTTGTGAGACTTGGACTTTCTGACTTGTTGATTGGCGATATATTGTTGGTTCTCCGTGTAACCCTCAGGCAAGTATACCTTGCCGAACATATGAAGTATTTATATTGTTTTCTTTCTATTGTACTTCTTTCGTATGGTTACCTATTTTCTATATTGTGATTAGTTTTTCATCGACTGTTTTCTTGTTTCTAGATTTACGTGCACGTATAGGATGTTCGACATTGCTTGATTATTGGTCTTTTTGTGTTACCTTGTCTCGTGATTGAGTTATCAGTTTCTATATTTTATTCTTGACTTGAACATTCTTGACTGGAGTATCTTGCATTGTACTATAGTTGAGATATACTATAGATTGAGAGTATCTTATATTGTACTACGACCTATAACCGATTCTTTTATCTTGATATTGCTTGATTGACTTGACTTGAGAAACACTATAGATTGGGAGTATCTTACATTGTACTATGACCTATAGCATATATTGATTGATTGGTTGACTTGATTTGCGATACTATGAATTGGGAGAATCTTGCATTGTACTACGATTTATAGGAGTCTACTTGACCTTGTATCCTTTAGGAGAGGAGATCGATACTAGAATTGGCTAATCTCGACTGAGAGTATCTTGCTTTGTACGTAAATTAAGACACTATAGATTGGGAGTATCTTTCATTGTACTACAAGCTATAGGAGTTCTGATTGATAGTTAGCCAAGTCTAGTATTACATCTCCACACGACTCGTTGTCCTTAGATGTTCTTCTTGCAGTGTTCTTATCCTCCATACATGTTATTTACTATCATATTAGTAGGCATGTTTTATGTATCTTGCTAGTCCTCTGAGGACCTGATGATCTCTTTAGGTAGCTGATTACACGGAGTTATTTAGCTGAGCATTTGGTTGTGACTTCATCTGCATGATTCAGGTATTTTGTTAGTGTTATTGATTTACTATCTTTCCCGTGCTTTTACGATATATCCTGCTTATCAGCCTAGCTTTATAGACTCATTTTATTCTTGGAGTCTAATCGGACATATATGCTAGTGGGCTGCAGACCACGACCCATACTTATTCATTCTTGTCTTATATATTCTTGTGGATTGAGATACACTATAGATTACCATAATAGCCATAATACCATGATCTTGACAGCTTATACGTACTCGAGTTGGGCTGGAGTCCGCTTGATACGTAGCTGGCTTGTTCACGCACTTGCATCCTAAAAAGCGGGTACGGGTCGTGACACGGGTCGTGACAGAGGTTGATCTTCGAAAGCCTGAAGGTCCAACTCATGTGTCATGAGCTTTACAGTCAGGGTTTTAAGACTCATTGTCGAGAGATCATTTCCTTCTATAATAGTCGTTGCTTTTGGATTCCAGCTTTTTGGTAGTCCACGAAGAATATTTCGAATCTTTTCATGATCGATGTAATCTTTTCCAAGGGAAGCGAGAGGATTAACAATATATAAAAATCTAGTAAACATAGCAGTAATAGTCTCATTAGGCTTCATTTTGAATGTGTCATATTCTTGTATAAGTCGTGAGATTTTAGATTCTTTCACTTGTGAAGTACCTTCATGAGTAACCTTAAGAAGTTTCCAAACCTCGTTGGACGTGGCACATGTAGAGACTCTATTGAACTCAGTTTTATCAAAAGCACAGAATAAAGCATTAATGGCTTTTGCATCAAGACTAGCTTGTTTCTTTTCATTGTCGGTGTATCTATCAAAGGTTTGTCAACTAGAACACCATCTATCGTAATAGGTAGAGGTTTCCTATAACCATTGACGACAATCGATCATAAATCAAAATCAAGTGACTTGAAGAAAAAGCTCATCCGTGTCTTCCATACATATAATTTGTGCCATCAAATAAAGGTGGCCTATTAGTTGACTGACCTTCACCGTTGCTTGGAAATAGGGATGCTATATCTCAAGGAGTGTTAATTCCGTCGAGAGAAACCCACTCTGATACCAATTGTAGGAACAATGGCACCTCTAAAGGCGGGTGAATAGAGTGCAGCGGAGAATATTTAGAAATTAAAAAATTAGCTCTAAGCAGGTGAAGCAATATATATATATATATATATATATATAATAATTGCAAGTAAGTCAGTAAAATCAGGGCAAGAAAGCAATACGCAGAGACAGCAGATTTATACTGGTTTTCCTCTGTGAGGACTAGTCCAGTCTCGAGTATTCAACCCGATGTTTGAATCCACTATTTTGAATAGTAATTACACCATGTGTTTTGCACCGAAGAACAAGCCAACTTCACCACCGTCGTGTTTTTATCCGAAGCCCATGAACAAACTTCAACACCTTTCTGAAGAAAGCTTTTATATGCCAAGCTTGTACAACTCGAAACTCCTACTCGAAAACCACCAGCACTTAGAAGAATTGAGTTGACTTGGAGATTTGAAATTTAAAGCTTTGAAAATATAATAGGAACCTTAGAAATGAATAGAGAAGATGAAGATTGAATGTGTGTTTAGAAATAAAAAATTCTTCTCTATTTATAGGTTTTTGTAGGACAGAGTTCGGGGCGAAATCGGTACCCTAACGTTCAAAAATTTAAACGTTGGAGATTCACAAGAATAGGTAAAGCTTCTGACCAGGAGTAATTTGGTCTAACCGAGTTCGCGCAGAACTCTGGCCGAGTTCGGTTAGCCTAGTTACATGGCAGTTTTGGTTTAAGAAATGGTTTGGTTTAGGAATTGGTTTAGAAATAGATTTGGTCTGGTTTAGGATAGAATCAAGATGGGTTTGGCTTAGGATAGAATCAAGGATAGACTTCTAATTGCCAGTGATTCCGATTCACAAATATTCTAGACTCAATAAATAGAAAAATAAAAAATAAATATAAAATCTCAGAGACGATGCAATCTACATTCTTTGTTTCTTTTTATATCGAGATCGAAGTTTAAGACACTTATCAAAATCGGTCTGACTATGGCTGAATGTGCCAACACAGCGGAATATAGCTAATTTAGAAAGTTAGCAGCAGGATCACAGAGACAATATATATCACAAATAAATAATGTAAAAGCAGAGATCAGAAAACAAATGCAAAGACGACGATGTATACGGGTTTCCCTCTTGTGAGGACTAGTCCAGTCGGAAGAACTCTAGCTTCAAGTTGAATCCACTATTGGAAAATACCGTAAGTTTTCATACGAAGTCCTTGCAACTTCTACAAACGTGAACTTTGATACGAAGTACTCGATCAACTTCAATTGTGAAGAGTCTTTCTTCAATCAAGCCTCTGCTTACAATCGCTCTGAAGCTTCTAGACCGTACCGCACTGACAAATCGACTAGCGGATTGTAACTGGCTTGGGATTTGAGAAATAAAGCTTAGAACTCTTTGATATAGAACAGTAGGCTTTAGAGAGAAGAGATGAAACTGAATTGGTGTTTTTAAATGATCGAAATCCTTCTATATTTATAGTTTTTCCAAAGGCTGAACTCTGGGAGAATTCGGGTAGAATTCGAACAGAACTCTATGAGAAAATCTCGTAAAAATCCGTAACTGCAGGGAGACCATGTTTTTAAACGTTCAAAACACAACGGCCACTAACCGAACTCTAGCCGAACTTGGGCCGAACTCTGGCCGAGTTCTGTCAGGGTTTAGTCAGGGTTTTTTAAAATTGATTTTTGGTCTTTTTGAAATTCTTTTAAGCAGTTAGGAGCTTTTTGTAAATATGGGCTGTTTTTTAAAACATGGGATATTTTTGAAAACATTTTTAGGGCAGCCTATTTTCCAATACGACTCGGTGTACAATGTATTACTAGACTCAATAAAAAATAAAAATTACATTGCATAAAGAAAATACAGACTCGAGTGGTAAACACAACTTCGGTCTTGAACATATCGGATAGCTATTCTCTGGCAGTGTCCAAGATTCCAAAACATCTTTAGGTAGCCCGTATATCGAGACAAAGTTTGATCAATTATTAAAATCAGGTTTAATCATGACCAATGGGCCAGCAATCTCCCCTATTTTGATAATTGACAAACCTTGACCGATATAACATCTTTGATCAATAAGATTTAAAAGATAATTAAAATTGCAAATTGTACTGTATACTGAAAAAATGTTCCTGTATCCTACAATAGATGTTAGATACTATTTCTCCTCCGATGTCACTTAGCAAAATAATTGCAAAGAGAGAAGCTCCCTTGCAATATATGCATAAGAAACAATCGTTGAAGAAATATAAACATAATAAATAGAAAAATAATATTTCACAGGCAACTTATATTTCACAGGCAGTTAATATTAAAGCATAAAGAGATAGTGTGGTGAGAAATATGGAATAATGTTAAACTGAATAAAAATATGCTAAAGAAAGCATAAAACATGTTCACAGAATATCATCTCAGACAAACACAATCTCAGTGCAAAATAAACTAAAAGGATAAAGTACTAATGATATCTTGGAATGTCGGAGCATTTCCAAGTAACAAAGACATAATCAAAGTCTCAAAGAGTGATCATCTAGACAAAATGTAGTAAGTCTAGATCACAAATCTTCATCATCATCATCATCTGCAGTGCCAGCACGTCCACCATATCCGGATAGACCAGCTCCAGAAGTGCCAGCTCCAGAGGTGTGTGGAGTAGCACCCAAACCACGGTACCAATCATAAGCGTTATCGGGCTAGAAGAGAGTATGTACCGCCTCATCCTCATAGCGGTAACCAGAGACAGCTGGATCTCGGGGAAGAGAACCGACAAAATGTCCAGTCTGAGCAAATCGGAGATCAGCGAAGGAGTTGGCTAGTGCCTGAAACCGAGTCACATCATGGAACTCGCGTTCCCTAGATGTGTCAGAGATGAATGTCTGGAGATCAAAAAGGTGCTTATAGATACCCTCAAAAGACATAGGGTAATCCTGATGAGGTGGGGCAGGTGCAGTAGGAGGTGCAGGAGGTACGACAACACTACGATGAGATAATTGGAGGTACTTGGGCTCAGGGTCCAAGCACAAGTAGACAGATCGATGTCAAATCGCTGAAAGATGCGTGGAATAAATATCGTATAAGAGAGATTTCGATCTCTTGCGTGACATCATCCCATAATCTGGATAATAGTCTTGGGAACCGAAAATGGAACACTACCAAAATACACTCATTTAGCGACGGTTTTTTAGCGACGGAAATTTTCCGTCTGTATTAGCGACGGTTTCGTGGCCACTCAGCGTCGGATTACCGACTACACGCCTTTGCCATTTTATTTTAATTTTAGGGGGAGGAAAGGTCGCACATCCGTCGCTAGACTGTCGGTGTTATAGCGACGGATTTTCCGTCGTCGCTACACAGTCGATTATTTGGTAGGAATAGTGTAGAAAATTGGCGGAACATATTTTCGACGACTTAGCGACGGATATTCAGTCGGTACTTATCAAAAAAGGCGACTGCTGGGCGATGGTTTTTTACCAGTCGCGAGTCCGTCGCTATATAAACGTACCAGACTTTAAATGAAACGGCGGGGGGAACTTTTCGTATTCCTCCCAAATTTACTCTCTCTTCTCTCTCTCTCTCTCTCTCTCTCTCTCTCTCTCTCTCTCTCTCTCGCCGGTGTCGGCTTCGGTGATCGACGTCGGTGTCGTCGTCGGCGTCCTCTCCTCTCTCTCTCCCGAAGGTAACCCCCTCTCTCTCTCTCGATCTCTCTCTCTCTCTCACGGTGTCGTATAGGGGCTGGGCGGCGCGCTTGGGGCTGGGTCGTCCGGGGCTTGGCGGCTGGCTTGGGTCGAGGGCTGGGCGGTGGGCTTGGGGCGGAGGCGTCGGGGGCTGGGCGGCGGGCTTGGGGTTGGGGCATCGGGGGCTGGGCGGGGGCGTCGGGGTCTGGGAGGCGGGCTTGGGGTTGGGGCGTCGGGGGCTGGACGGCTGGCTTGGGTCGGGATCTGGGCGGTGGGCTTGGGGTGGGGGCGTCGGGGTCTGGGAAGCGGGCTTGGGGTTGGGGCGTCGGGGGCTGGGCGGCTTGCTTAGGTCGGGGTCTGGGCGGTGGGCTTGGAGCGGGGGCGTCGGGGTCTGGGAGGCAGACTTGGGGTTGGGGCGTCGGGGGCTGGGCGGCTGGCTTGGGTCGGGGGCTGGGCGGTGGGCTTGGGGGGTGGCGTCGGGGGCTGGACGGCTGGCTTGGGGCGGGGGCGTCGGGGGCTGGGCGGCTGGCTTGGGTCGGGGGCTGGGCGGTGGGCTTGGGGCGGCGGCGTCGGGGGCTGGGCGGCTGGCTTGGGGCGGGTGCGTCGGGGCTATTTGCAACCGACGCACACCCATAAGCACTCTTCATATATATATGCAACCGAACTACTGGGCGGCGGGCTTGGGGCGGCGGGCTTTGGTCGGGGGCGGCGGGTGGCTTTGCTTCTCAAATTCATCTAAGTTTATATATTAGCTAAATAATGTGTTATCCATATTGGGTGTTCCATTAGTTTGGTGGTGTTTGGATTAGTAAATGTGAATATATATGGGGTTTGGATTCATGGTGTATATGTTCACTGTCTCAAGGACAGTACGAGTTCTATCAGTTGTGTGCTTCTGTATAGATGTATATATCTATACATCTAGCTGTGATATACATTAGTGTATGTGACAATCTCAGTTAGCGACGGACTAGTTACTGGTTAGCGACGGATATTTCCAGCTCCATTAATTGCATTAATCTACGGTACGACATGGTGATCAGGACATAGTCCCTACAGCCATTCGACTGGCGAGGCAGAAACTATGTTGCCATAGATAAAGTTGCCTGTCCTCCGACCCTCATCCCTCGGCAATGATGATACGACAACCTATCAATATATCTTATATAGTAGTAGATGATGTCTTAGTATTACATTAAGTGAGTTCATCTTGATTTTGTTATATCCTTCAGATACTAGATACGATAAGAACATATACTACACGATATGTATACAGAATATAGATGATTCACACTAATGCATGCTAGAATGAATTTTGGGTTGTGTTCTTAGCCATCCGTTCTTACACTTAAAACACATAGAAATTAGTAGTGTGAGAGCACCGGAGAGAGTGAGAGCGCTGGAGGGGGGAGGAGAGAGAGAGTAATTAATGGTACGACATGGTGAAATAGTACTTTATTTTGGCTCCAGTTCCAGCTCAATTTGTATTAATCTACGGTACGATATGGTGATCCGAACATAGTCCCTGCAGCCATTCGACTGGCGAGACAGAAACTATGTAGCCGTAGATAAAGTTGACTGTCTTCCGACCCTCATCCCCTCGGCAATGATGATACGACAACCTATCACTATATCTTATATAGTAGTAGATGATGTCTTAATATTACATTATGTGAGTTCATCTTGATTCTGTTACATTCTTCAGATACTAGATACGATAAGAACATATACTACACCATATGTACAGAACATAGATGATTCACACTAATGTATGCTTGAATGAATCTTGGGTTGTGTTCTGAGCCATCCGTTCTCACATTTGGCAAAAAATCGAATTTTTTATACATTATCGGCTTTCGAAAATGTACTCAAATTACATGATGGTTCCTTTAGTTAGCTTGCTTATGTTACAATTATATTATTTGTGACTATCGATCTTACCAGATGGCACCCATGACCCGAGGAGCGGCACGTCGTTTGAGGAAAACAGTGAATGCTGAGGTGGCTCCTCCTACAGTTAAGGAGGAAGTGGCACCGGTTGCTAGTGAGACTGGGAGTTCTATTCATCCAGCACCGGTAGCTAGTTAGACCGGGAGTTCTTTTCAAGCAGTCCTTGCAAGGGACGACATCTCTCCTCACGCCAAAAATCTTGCTTTTTCGAGGTGGTTGCGTGATCGTATCACTGAGCATTTGCGTGAGCAGCGTGGTTCTCATTAGCTATTAGTACTTATTTTTATTGGACTATTTGTATTGAGTTGTTTTTGTATTAGACTATTTGTATTGGACTACATATATGAACTAGAACTGTGTCAATCTCTGGATTGTATTGGACTACGACATGGTGATCAGGACATAGTCCCTGCAGCCATTCGACTAGCGAGGCAGAAACTGTGTATCCGTAGATAAAGTTGACTGTTCTCCGACCCTCATCCCTCGGCAGTAATGATACGACAACCTATCACTAGAGGATACTCTGAGAGATCCATCTGTGTAGGACGTATACTCTGAGATATCACATTTACAAGAATGATATCAGTAGTGGGATTGAGTGTTGGAGGGAATATTATCAGAGTATACGTCCTACTCAGATGGGTCTCTCACCGTTACTATTTTTTTCCGAAAGCAAGGTGGATGTGCTCCGTCAACAGATTCTTGCTTCGAGCCAAAACTTTGCCCCGGAGCTCAAGTGGACATCCTTCGTTTAGAGCTCGAGTAAGAGGTTCCTGCCAGCATGGTGGTCTCATTTGTCAAAGTATCCGTACTCATCCCACATTGGTTGTGGGACGAGCACGGATACTTTAACAAAAGAGACCACCATGCTGTCAGGAACCTCTCACTCGAGCTCTACACGAAGAATGTCCACTTGAGCTCCGGGGCAAAGTTTTGGCTCGGAGCAAGAATCTGTTGACGGGGCACATCTACCATGCTGTCAGAAAAAAAAATAGTAACGGTGAGAGACCCATCTGAGTAGGACGTATACTCTGATAATATCCTCTCCAGCACTCAATCCCACTACTGATATCATTCTTGTAAAGGTGATCTCTCAGAGTATACGTCCTACTCAGATGGATCTCTCAGAGTATCCTCTCCGGTTGGGTTGTGTTCTGAGCCATCCGTCCCAGGGATTTGATTCTGTATTTTGGTTTCTGTATTTTGGCTCCAGCTCCATTTGTATTAATCTAAGGTACGATATAGTGATCAGGACATAGTCCCTGCAGCCATTCGACTGGCGAGGCAGAAACTATGTATCCGTAGATAAAGGAGGGAAAAGATAAATCAAATTATAACGACGGATATTAGGTTACTCTTCAGGATAATTGATGTCTATTTTATATTAATTTGGTTTGGTCTATATGATTCTTGGATAATTGGTGTGCATTAAATTCGTATGTGCATATTTGGTCTATATGATTGTTGGATAATTGGTGTGCATTATATATTGGTTTGTTTTATGCATATTTTTGTGAACAGGGAAAGTGCTGCAATTTTTTTTCAAAAAAATTCTCAGTTACCGACGGACTAGTGACCGGTTAGCAACGGATATTTCCAACTCCATTTGTATTAGTCTACGGTACGCCATGGTGATCAGGACATAGTCCCTACAGCCATTCGACTGGCGAGGCAGAAACTACGTAAGTAGCCTTAGATAAAGTTGACTGTCCTCCGACCCTCATCCCTCGGCAATGATGATACGACAACCTATCACTATATCTTATATAGTAGTAGATGATGTCTTAGTATTACATTAGTGAGTTCATCTTGATTCTGTTACGTCCTTCAGATACTAGATACGATAAGAACATATACTACACCATATGTACAGAATCTTCCTATGTAGTAATCTTGCATTATTACATAGCAGGAAAGAGTTTTGAGGATTATGTCAAAACACACGGCTTAGAAAATTATGACATGTTAGTCTTCCGACACCGCGGTAACATCATTGTCACATTAAGGGTCTTTGACAAGGTGATATGTTGTGAAAAGATATATCCTTATAGTTCTCCTACGTCTGTTGAAGAAAACCTCTGTACTTCCTTCGGGTCATGTCGCCGGCTGTGCTACTTCCACCTCCTCTTTCTGCCCACTTCTTCTCCTCCGACTCTACACTTGAGCTGGATGTCATATGTGGCTGGGAGAGTCAAATAAGAAGAAGGGAAGTAGAGGGAGGAGCATATTTGTTCATAGCCATGGTGGAGGAGAGGAGAAGGAAGATGCTTGATCAGAACGGATGGCTCAGAACACAAGCCAAGATTCATTCTAGCGTACATTAGTGTGAATCATCTATGTTCTATACATATGGTGTAGTATATGTTCTTATCGTATCTAGTATCTGAAGGACATAACAGAATCAAGATGAACTCAGTAATGTATGCTAGAATGAATCTCAGGTTGTGTTCTGAGCCATTCGTTCCGATACTTGGCAATTAAGCCATTCGACTGGCGAGGCAGAAACTATAAGGCTACTTGCATGTTCTTCCAACTTTAAATTACAAGATTACTATATTAGGTTAAATAAATCACTAACCTCATCACGGTGAGTCTTGGTGTAGCACTCAAATATGGGGCACCTGTAATCTATGTGAGTTCATCTTGATTCTGTTACATCTTTCAGATACTAGATACGATAAGAACATATACTACACTATATGTACAGAACGTAGATGATTCACACTAATGTATGCTAGAATGAATTTTGGGTTGTGTTCTGAGCCATTCATTCCAATACTTGGCAATTAAGCATGTGAAATAGAACTGATTATGTTTAGTTTGTCTTACGATACAGATTTTCACATCCAAATTGAAATGGATCATTACTTCGTTGATCGTACATGGATGTACTATAGCGGATCAACCTCCTGGACCGTAGGTACTTATAAGTATCATCCGTATCGGATTAGTATCGATCTATCATTTTGGTATGGGCCGTATCGGTTGGTATTGGCCATAGCGAATTGGTATCATCCTATCCGATATGTATCGGCCGTATAGCTAGGATTCATATTGGCCTTATCGATTTGGTATCGGTCATATCCGATAGGTATCGGCCGTGTTGGATTATTATATACCCTTTCGGATTAGTATCGTGGAAGGTTTAGTAACAACTGTACTTGGATTTCTCTCTTCTAGAGCTAGATTACCATTGCAAGAGAGTCACGAGAGCGTGATTGGCCAGTTACAGAACATACATACTTCCTTTTCAATCTCGCTTTTCCTGATGGAAAAGAAAGTATATATGTTACTGTAACTGGCCAATCACGATCTGGTGATTCTCTTGCAATGGTATTCTAGCTCGAGAAGAGAGAAATCCAAGTACAGTTGTTACTAAACCTTCCACGATACTAATCCGAAATAGTCTATACTAATCCAACACGGCCGATACCTATCAGATATGACCGATACCAAATCGATAAGGCCAATATAAATCCTAGCTATTCGGTCGATACATGTACATATCGGATATAGGACGATACCAATTTGTTAAGGCCAATACCAATATGATACGTCCTATACCAAACCGATAGACCGATACTAATCTGATACACTAGATACTAAGTACATCTGGCCTATACCAGCGGATCCACAAATTACTGCACGATAGGCCCAACGACTCCAGTTACATCCGGTTATTGGTGAGTACATGATTACATAGTAATTCTGTTAGCCTTGTGATACAGATTTTACTCTCTCATGCTACCAACGTCACAACTTTTCCAGTGCTGCTCCCTCTAATGATGATGAACGCAAAAAACCAATGTCACAACTTTTATAAAACGATAAATTTCTTTACCCTATACGATAAATTTCTGTTGTCAGAAAAATGGCTCCTAGGACTCGTCGAGGTGGTGCTGCTAGTCGAGGAAGGGGTCGAGGCAAGAAACCCTTGGAGGTCGACACGGAGGAAGTCTCCGTCGTCAAACAAGAGCCGGTGACTGTTAAGGAGAACGTGTTACCAAAGGTCGAGGTCAAGGAAGAACCGATGACCATCAGGGAAGAGATTGCTCCCAAGCTTGAAGCTAAGGAGGAGCCACCGTCAGAGAGTAGTAGCATCGGGACCGACCCTCCTGTCCCTACAGAAGACCTCAACCAGATTGAGCCTTCGTTTGCAAAGTGGCTGATAGAATGGTACATGCCTTAATGCAACTATCATCCCTGGCTGTGAGGATTCATCGTCTGACTTGTGGTCTTTATTGAGGCCAAAGTCGATTTTCCTATGTGTTTTGGAATATTTGTAAAAATTTTGGAATATTTGTGCTATAATCGGTCGCCAGCGATGGATATTAGGTTACTGTAACTGGCCAACTCTTTCCTATGTGTTTTGGAATATTCGTGAAAAATTTGGAATATTTGTGCAATGATCGGATTATAACGATGGATATTGGGTTACTCTTCCGGATAATTGATGTCTATTTTATATTAATTTGGTTTGGTCTATATGATTCTTGGATAATTGGTGTGCATTAAATTCGTATGTGCATATTTGGTCTATGTGATTCTTGGATAATTGGTGTGCATAATATATTTGGTCTATGTGATTGTTGGATAATTGGTGTGCATTATATATTGGTTTGGTTTATGCAAATTTTTTGCGAACAGGAAAAGCGCTGTAATTTTTTTTTCAAAATATTCTCAGTTAGCGACGGACTTGTGACCGTTTTGCGACGGTCATCACCAGTTTCCGACTACTTTTCGACGGTTATTCCGTCGCTAACTGGATATTTAAAAATTTTCCCAGGTAGCAACGGATGATCGACGGATTATCCGTCGGCATGGTATATTGTTCGACGGAATAGCGACGACCTATCCGTCGCCCGTGTTCTGGAAATAACAAGAATTTCCAGAACAAGGTCGACGGTTAATCCGTCGCTATTCGGTCGACATATATCGACGGATTAGCGACTACTCTTCCATCGCCATGGTGCTGGAAATGCCAAGCATTTCCAGAACCTGATCGACGGATAGTCCGTCAGAACGCCGTCGCCAATCCGTTGTTAGTTACACGTATACCGACGGATTAGCGACGGAAAGATAAAATCTGATACGCTGTTACGATGGGTTACCGACGAAATGTTACGTCGCTATTGTCTACACGGTTCAGTACTTAATAGTTGAAATGGACGACAATTCGTCGGAAATGCGTCGCTAATGCTTCGTATTGTGATGTCGAAAATCTGTCGCTATTCCGTCATGTGACGACAACTTAGCGACGGACCATTATTAGCGACGAGCTGATTGCCGACGGATTTTTTTGGCCAAAATCCGTCGGTTATCGGTTGCTAATAGTGATTACCGTCGATTTAGCGACGGATGTGGCCGTCGCTAAAACGATAAATTTTGGTAGTAGAATTCCCTTGATGATGTGGTAGAGGACAGATAGTTCAATATTTGTAACATCATCTTTTGAAGTGGATTTTGGAAGAATAGTGGAATAGATGATGCGATGTAACTCATAGTTAAACAAGTTCAAGTTTGCAGCCTTGAACTTTCCAGAACGAACACGTGCAGGTGCACAAAGATCGTTCTTGAAGCTGAGAAGGGTCGTGCCATCGAAAAAATCAAAATCAGTGATATCATCAAGCGGGGCACCTTCGTTAGGAACACTAAAGATTTTCGCTAACGACATCATTGAACTCGGTGTTAATACCTCCGACACGA
Source organism: Iris pallida (assembly GCA_029216955.1). Classification (NCBI taxonomy): domain Eukaryota; kingdom Viridiplantae; phylum Streptophyta; class Magnoliopsida; order Asparagales; family Iridaceae; genus Iris; species Iris pallida. The sequence goes on from JANAVB010031619.1 coordinate 10,320,300, forward strand.
GTCTTAACATCAAAAGTGTCTAACATAAAGTTACAGTAAAACAATCTAATGGCATTCGTAGCTATAAGTAAATTTTTTGGTGACAAGTCGGTGCAACCTTAATGCCTCAAAGTAAGGACGGTGGTCAGAAAATGCAGTCAACTTAATCGGGGCGCCAGTGTATATGTTGCGCATGATAAAATCACTATACCGTAGCAATGATTGGTCATGAGTTTCAAAATAAAACTCATTATATGCACTGTCGACCGATTGGACCAGGGAAAAGAGTGAATCCGCTGGTGGATTCGAAGGTGATACCTCTTCACTAGCATTGGTTTTCTTCCTCTTGGAAGGAGTGAATCCCTTAGGCATTTCTCCCAAAATTGAATTGAAACTAATAAAATTGAAGGAGATGGAAGGAGAGAGTTATACCTTCCAGATATTGAGTATGTTGTAGAGACAGAAATTCTTCGCACGAATCTAAAATTTTGATAGAGATCTCCAAGTGGATGAGGAACAATGGGTTGGAGATTTTTTTAGGGTTTAGAAAAGCTTTCGAGCAGCTGCTGCTGCTGTTTTGATGAAGTTTGGAAGTGATGAAGAGAAGGGGGCATCGGGTTCTGACTTAAAAGCAGATTGTAACACCCACTTTTCTAAAATGAGGGTAATTTTGAACTTTTATAATTTTGATTAATAGATAATAAGATTTAATTCATATTGTAATTTTTGGTAATTTTTTTAATCAATTTAAAACTATTTAAAATGCTGAATTGTGATTTTGATGTTAACTAGTTAATCCCTAGTTTTGCTAAGCTTAGAGACAAACCATGGGGACCTAACCATGTGATTAGAATGACTATTTACAACTTTTTAGGCTAAGGGTATTTTGGTCATTTTGTAACTTTTGAATTATTTAGGATTTTGATTAATTGGTAAATTTTAGATTATTTTTAATAATAATTAAATTGATGTATTATGATTTTGGTCATTTTTTATATTTTAATATTTTGGAAAAATTTTATATTTTTAATATTATTTTTATTGGATTTGTTTAGTCGGGTTTGAGTTTCGTCTCGTTTCGACTTGTATTGTGACCCGGGTAGCTTGAAATCTAGATGGAACCCAATATTAAGTTAAGCATGGCTCACAAGACCCAACATTAAGTTAGTTAATTAAACTAATTTTTATCATGTTAGAATGGTTAAGTTAGAGACTCAAAACTAGATCATTTTGACCCCAAAATTGAACCTAGTCTAGACTTAACCATATGCGACTAGAGAGGGGCAATTAGGACATTTTCCATTAGCCCTAATGGACTCTTTATGGCAGCCACCTTTAGGAGAGAATGATTCATTTCATTCATTACAATCTTGCCTCTTTTATTTTCCTTTTGTTCTTTCCCAATTTTAGAGAGCCTTCCCATTGATTTGATCTCCAAATCAAATCATTCCTTCACACAAACCTTCCCTCAATCATTCCCATTCTCCAAGGTAAGGGTGCTACCAAGGATTGGAAGAGGAGTGCAAGGAGAAGTGTACACTTTGAGGGATCTTCGTATCGGAGCCGTGCCCTAAAGGATTTCATTGGGATTCCACTCCCAATAGGTAAAACCCATCCTCTAAATCGATTTCCTTTGCATAAATTAGTTTTGAATCCGTATGATCCATCCTCATGCATGTGTCCCATTTAGATTCAAATTTGAGGCCATTTGGAGCTCTCTTGAGGATTTTAGATATGTGTCTTGTGTCCTACTTGATAGATCCCAAATTAGGACACCCCATGTGTATGTATGTATGATAATAGTTTAAATAGATATTTAAATTCAGTTTTATAATGGTTAGAGAGTGGATTGATCTTAGTCAGGATGGTTAGAATGAGTTTCATTTGGATACCTATGTTTGTATCCAAGTATCTTGGCCTATATGTGTTCTTTTGTCAAATCTGTCATAATTTTTATCCACGTTTTTATTAACCAAAGCAACTTAGAAATGTAATAACTTTTAGCTTAGAACTCCGATTTATCTTCCATTTTTTTCAAAAGAACCGTATCGAAGTTAGATTTCCAAATATCTATTTTAATAAGCTAAATTCTTTCTTTAACTTTCTGTAGAATTATTTGAGTGTCAACTGTACGAAAGACGAATGTGTTTTGGTATTTTCGCGATTTCGGGAGCTTCCGGACACGAAAATGCGATCCGTTTGAAGTTTCGGAAAGCTAACACGAAGGGCTACAACATAATTTAATCCTAAAGTTTAGTAGAGGCCCAATTGGTACAGTATTGGTTTTAAGTAGAAGAGTAACTATACGATATATGCATTTTGTGTAACCTATGAGCCTATGTAGTATGGGTATTAAATGAATATAGAGTATGTAATGAATGATATGTTAGATGAATAAAATGATATATATGATATATATTCTCTTTACATTAATGCTTATATATGGTTGAATGCAAGCATGTAGGAATGCAATTAATAAAATGTATGTAAGCAATGCATAAATGCATGAATGAAAGAATGATATACAATGTATGCATGAAAGTATATAATGTATGCTAGATATGAATGCAAGGTATATATGTAATGATAGATATGAATGCATAATGTATAAATATTGTAATGTAATATATAATGATAGCATGTATGATAATGTAGAATATATGATGCAAGCATGTATATGTCCACTGTTTTTCCTTTTTTCTTACATTTTTCTTCCCTTCCCTTTCCATTTCAGTTTTTCCTCCTTTTTTCCTCTTCTATTTTTACATGTTATATACAATGTATATAATGTATAGTTGCAAGTAAGTATGTAATATGCATGAATGAATGTCATATATGAATGAATCAATCAATCAAAGGTATAAGTAAAATATAATACATTGTAATGAATGTTAACATATATAATGTATAAAAGTATGTATGTAAATGTGCATAAATGTATATATCTATGTAACTATGTAAATATGCATGATGTAACATATTCCTATATAAATAAATATGTATGTAATGTGGATATACATGTATGTATGAAGGTATGTATTTATATATTATCTATTTTATATTATGCATTATTGTGGTTCACATTGTGTTGTGATTGTGTGAGTGCTAGCCTAGGCTTGGTTAGGCCTAGTGAGACTTGTTAGACTTGTTGGGCTAGGACTTAACCTAGTTGACCTAATTTGAATAGTGTGGTTGAATAGAGTTGACCAAGTGTTGACTTTAGTCTAGTTTGACCTAGACAGCATGCAAAAGCATTGTACATTTTATTTATCATCTCACGTATACATCTTGACCTGTGTTGCTCTAAATAGGACTATGTGGCTTCAGTTTGGACCTTTATACCTATCAGCTGTTCAGGTTATCAGGCGAGTACATTCTCTGATCATTTTATATCCTGCATTAGAAGTATTTTCCTGCTTTAGATTACTTTACATGATGCTGACATGTTGGAAACACGGATTAGTACTATATGGATCTTGTTATGCGATGTTATCCCCTTAACAGATACATCGGGTATTCGTTTTCGTATACTTTATCGTGAACATCGTGTACTCCTTGTATTTGTGACATTCGTGTACGAAACGTGTGAAATCATGTATAATCATGTATTCACATGATCACCTTCGTGTACAATAACATAACTTAACTTGATCCTTGTGTATTGATTGGGGCAGAGGAGTAGAAGTGGTTATATATTCAATCCAGTAGATTACTCGTGTACAACCTCTATAGATTACTCGTGTACAACATCGTGCTGTCTACATAATCTCTTGTGCTCTGAATCACTAGTACTGTTAGTTCTCTATATACTATAGTTATTTATTTACAGTCTCTCTCTCTTTTTATCATGTTATTCCTTCAGTATCTTGTATCTTACTCTCTAGCATGATTATATATCCTGACCTGCTACGATTTTTTGAGATGTACTATGCTCGCTCCTGTCCTGACTGGACATGTTGATAAATTTTACAGATAGCCTGGAGGTTGTCTGCTAGCCTAGAGGAGACACAGTAGAGGTTGTATAGATAGCTAGGGTTTGCTTATAGCTTATTTTCAGTTGTCTTGAGTTGTATTTATTTTATGGATTACTGTATTTGAGCTTTGAGATGTATTTCTGGATAGGTGTATAACACTTAGACTTCTATCTGCTGTATCTCTTTTGGATTTCATATTTTAACTATCTTCCATTATGCTCTACCTTAGATGTGATTGAGTTTATATTCTGCTATGTCGCCCCCGTTCGGGGAGTATAAACTGCTTAGCCTTATACTGTTAGATGCATGAGACCTAGAACAGCGTTCTACTGCCGACACTGCGGCGTAGGCTGGACGTACCCACGTCTCTTGTCCTTACTCTAGGGTGCGGGTCATGACATATTTTTAGTGGTGGTCCATGTAGGTCGAGTTTGTGTAGCGGTATTCGAACTAGAGTACCACTACAGCCTGCAGCAGGATTAGGATATATTTTGAAGGTACTCAATCACAGTTAGGATCCCTTGAGAGATTCCTGGGACGACCCTTGAGAATCTTATTTTAACTTCGATTTGAAAACTCTTTTCCCTTGATTTGATTTATCTTTACTTTCTGTTGTTGAATTTGATTTTGATGGATTATTGTTGAATTTGAGTTTTATTTATTGATTTTGATGGATGATTGTTGAACTTTGAATCTTGATGTTAGCTGTGGCATCCGAGTTTGTATTTATATGATTTGAAGGATTTTTGTTCATTTTTGAATCTTGATGTTCGTTGATAAATTTGATTTTTGGGTATTCATTGTTGATTTAATTTAATTTTTGTCAAGATAAAATTATATGGGCTAGGTCATCTAAGTTTTGGAGTCTAGTCTTCTATAGTCACATTAGCCAGCATGGTGAGGACACATAGTCTGATTTTGGATATATTTCTCGGGTGTGGGAATTTAAGGTTTTCGCAGCCAAGCTAGCGGCATCGCAAAAATGTTAAATACCACGATTCTAGAGGTATGTGCCTAAGTCGAGGTCTTTGTGATTATCGTAGCCTTGCTTACTAGTATGACAAGGATTTAGAGCACCATGATTTTGGATAGACGCATATGATTATCAGATTGTACCTTAAATGTTTTTGAACATATTTTCTCTACTTTTGTTTCAGCCCTTCAAAAAAAAGAATTATTATTTGTTTTGTTTTGCTTCTCATTATTTAACTTAGGAGTAGCTTTAGCTATTTTTTTTATAAACCTTTGTGTAACTTCTTGCTATGAGTTTCTTCATAATACAATGAATCGATGATTTTGCTAGACCTTATCTTGGATTTGATATTATAGCTCTGGTTTCAAAATGGTTCTTCTTTTAAACAGATAAGCAGAACAGATTTTATCGTTATTTTTTTCTTGCTGTTATTCTTGCATTAAATAATAATAATAATAATAAAACTGTCTTGATTACATCAATCACCTACTTTGCAATCTTGGTAGGAATCTAACTGTTGGTCTTGATATGGAATTTGATTTTTATATTGGGACATGAGAATATATATAGCGGACACAGACACTTGCCTGATGCGTATGCATGTTACACTTTGATTACCAACCTATCTGAATATATATTAATATGTTGTTGATGTTTAAATTCTCAAAACCCCAGTATTTCTGGTTCTCTACTTTTTCTAGCTTAAATTTATAATTTAAATATAAATTTTATGTTATTAGTTTTGTTACATCACTGCACATGTATGTTCATACAGGGTTTCAATTCTTAAAGAAATTGGTTGAGTTTTGTGTTTGAAATTGTCAAATCTAAGACCGCGTGCATATTAACCCTTAATACTGGATTTTAAATATTAGTTCAATCTGTTGTTTTAAATGTAATATTTTGAGCTATATACATTATTGTATGTAGGAATATAATGGAATATAATGTTAGGTTTCACATTTTTTTTACATGTTAGGTTGTGATAAACATTGGGTTGGTTTGATGTTCGAAATTCTCCAAAATCCTAAAACTGAATACATGTTAACATTTTTTATTGATTGCAGATGTTTAGTTCAATTCTAGATTTAATATGTAATATTTAGAGCTGTATACATTGTCGTATATGGGGATAGTATGTTAGGGTTTCATCTCCATCATGTTAGGACGTGTTGGGAGCATTGAGTTGGTTGTGATGTTTCAAATCCCTAAAAATCTGAAACTGCATTATGTTAATATTACACTGGTTTAAATGTTAGCTTATTTCAGATTCTTGTATGTAAATGCTGAACTAAAACTGGATTTAACCTTTCAATACTAAGCTATAACCCTGTACAAGGACACACACACCCTAACTTAGTATACACTGCCATATAAACCTAACCCTTCATCTCTATGTTATGTTCATATATCTATATAGATATATATAGAGTTTATGCATACATGTTATAATGTATATAGATACATAACTAAATCTCTACCTCTCTATACATATAGATATATGTATATATATGGTTAGCCATGCATGTTATGAGTAAATAGGTTGTGCATTGTAGATTGTTTAACCAATATGCCATGAGTAGTGTAACTTGATAGCTAATGTTTTGAAACCCAAATCCTCCTATACACTTTCATGTATATTTCACACACACACATGTCTACTATCTAACCCTATGAACATGTCCACATACACCCATACATACACTAACCACATAACCTTTACATAATGCTAGCTTTTCCCCTTCTAACCCTCTCTCTCTATATATATATTGTGATTGGATTTTAACGCTCGACATTTGTGCTTTAAATTTTGATTTTGATTATGCCTTAAAGCCTTGATAATTTGTTATTTCTGTATCTTTTCCAGTTTAACACCCCTGATTGCGTGTAAGTTTTGATACCCTATGATTGTTTTGGTCTAGTGTAACTAGTATACCTAGATGAGACTTACACTACCACCGTATGCCATGACCTTGTATGCCATTCTTTTAAATTGTATGATTTAGGTAAGTTCTGAGACCATGATTGTTGGGGACGAGACTCTAGAAAAAGTACGACCATCTTAATTTCGAGGAAGAAATTCTTCTAAGGAGGGTAGACTTGTAACACCCACTTTTCTAAAATGAGGGTAATTTTGAACTTTTATAATTTTGATTAATCGATAATAAGATTTAACTCATGTTGTAATTTTTGGTAATTTTTTAAACAATTTAAAACTATTTAAAATGTTGAATTATGATTTTGATGGTTAACTAGTTAATCCCTAGTTTTGCTAAGCTTAGAGACTAACCATGGGGACCTAACCATGTGATTAGAATGACTATTTACAACTTTTTAGGCTAAGGATATTTTGGTCATTTTGTGACTTTTGAATTATTTAGGATTTTGATTAATTGGTGAATTTTAGATTATTTTTAATAATAATTAAATTGATGTATTATAATTTTGGTCATTTTTCATATTTTAATATTTTGGGAAAATTTTATATTTTTAATATTGTTTTTATTGGATTTGTTTAGTCGGGTTTGAGTTTCGTCTCGTTTCGACTTGTATTGTGACCCGGGTAGCTTGAACTCTAGATGGGACCTAATATTGAGTTAAGCATGGCTCACAAGACCTAACATTAAGTTAGTTAATTAAACTGATTTTTATCATGTTAGAACGGTTAAGTTAGAGACTCAAAACTAGATCATTTTGACCCCAAACTTGAACCTAGTCTAGACTTAACCATATGAGACTAGAGAGGGGCAATTAGGACATTTTCCATTAGCCCTAATGGACTTTTTATGGCAGCCACCTTTAGGAGAGGATGATTCATTTCATTCATTACAATCTTGCCTCTTTTATTTTCCTTTTGTTCTTCCCCAATTTTAGAGAGCCTTCCCATTGATTTGATCTCCAAATTAAATCATTCCTTCACCATACCTTCCCTCAATCATTCCCATTCTCCAAGGGAAGGGTGCTACCAAGGATTGGAAGAGGAGTGCAAGGAGGAGTGTCCACTTTGAGGGATCTTCATATCGGAGCCGTGTCCTAAAGAATTTTATTGGGATTCCACTCCCAATAGGTAAAACCCATCCTCTAAATCGATTTTCTTTGCATAAATTAGTTTTGAATCCGTAGGATCCATCCTCATGCATGTGTCCCATTTAGATTCAAATTTGAGGCCATTTGGAGCTCTCTTAAGGATTTTAGATATGTGTCTTGTGTCTTACTTGATAGATCCCAAATTAGGATACCCCATGTGTATGTATGTATGATAATAGTTTAAATAGATATTTAAATTCAGTTTTATAATGGTTAGAGAGTGGATAAATTGATCTTAGTTAGGATGGTTAGAATGAGTTTTATTTGGATACCTATGTTTGTATCCAAGTATCTTGGCCTATATGTGTTATTTTGTCAAATCTGCCATAATTTTCATCCACGTTTTTTTTAACCAAAGCAACTTAGAAATGTCATAACTTTAAGCTTAGAACACCGATTTATCTCCTGTTTTTTTAAAAAAAATCGTATCGAAGTTAGCTTTCCAAATATCTATTTAGTTAAGCCAAATTCTTTCTGTAACTTTCTGTAGAATTATTTGAGTGTCAGCTATACGAAAGACGAACGTGTTTCGATATTTTCGCGATTTCGGGAGCTTCCGGACATGAAAATGCGGTTTGTTTGAAGTTTCGGAAAGCTAACACGAAGGGCTACAACATACTTTAATCCTAGAGTTTAGTAGAGACCCAATTGGTAGAGTATTGGTTTTAAGTAGAAGAGTGACTATACGATATATGCATTTTGTGTAACCTATAAGCCTATGTAGTATAGGTATTAAATGAATATAGAGTATGTAATGCATGATATGTTAGATGAATAAAATGATATATATATGATATATATTCGCTTTACATTAATGTATATATATGGTTGAATGCAATCATGTAGGAATGCAATTAATATAATGTATATAAGCAATGCATAAATGCATGAATGAAAGAATGATGTACAATGTATGTATGAAAGTATATAATGAATGCTAGATGTGAATGCAAGGTATATATGTAATGATAGATATGAATGCATAATGTATAAATATTGTAATGCAATATATAATGATAGCATGTATGGTAATGTAGAATATATGATGCAAGCATGTATATGTCCACTGTTTTCCCTTTTCCTTACATTTTCCTTCCCTTCCCTTTCCATTTCAGTTTTTCTCCCTTTTTTCCTCTTCTATTTTTACATGTTATATACAATGTATATAATGTATAGATGCATGTAAGTAAGTAATATGCATGAATGAATGTCATATATGATTGAATCAATCAATCAAAGGTATAAGTAAAATATAATATATTGTAATGAATGTTAACATATATAATGTATAAAAGTATGTATGTAAATATGCATGAATGTATATATCTATGTAACTATGTAAATATGCATGATGTAACATATGCCTATATAAATAAATATGTATGTAATATGGATATGCATGTATGTATGAAGGTATGTATTTATATATATTATCTATTTTATATTATGCATTATTGTGGTTCACATTGTCTTGTGATTGTGTGAGTGCTAGCCTAGGCTTGGTTAGGCCTAGTGAGACTTGTTAGACTTGTTGGGCTAGGACTTAACCTAGTTGACCTAATTTGACTAGTGTGGTTGACTAGAGTTGACCAAGTGTTGACTTTAGTCTAGTTTGACCTAGACAGCGTGCAGATGCATTGTACATTTTATTTATCATCTCTCGTATACATCTTGACCTGTGTTGCTCTAAATAGGACTCTGTGGCTTCAGTTTGGACCTCTATACCTATCAGCTGTTCAGGTTATCAGGCGAGTACATTCTCTGATCATTTTATATCCTGCATTAGGAGTATTTTCCTGCTTTAGATTACTTTACATGATGCTGACACGTTGGAAACACGGATTAGTACTATATGGATCTTGTTGTGCGATGTTATCCCCTTAGCGGATACATCGGGTATTCGTATTCGTGTACTTTATCGTGAACATCGTGTACTCCTTGTATTTGTGACATTCGTGTACGAAACGTGTGAAATCGTGTATAATCATGTATTCACATGACCTTCGTGTACAATAACATAACTTAACTAGATCCTTGTGTATTGATTGGGGCGGGGGAGTAGAAGTGGTTATGTATTCAATCCAGTAGATTACTCGTGTACATCCTCTGTAGATTACTCGTGTACAACATCGTGCTGTCTACATAACCATCTTGTGCTCTGAATCACTAGCACTGTTAGTTTTCTATATACTGTAGCTATTTATTTACAGTCTCTCTTTTTATCATGTTATTCCTTCAGTATCTTGTATCTTACTCTCTAGCATGATTATATATCCTGAACTGCTATGATTTGTTGAGATGTATTGTGCTCGCTCCTGTCCTGACTGGACCTGTTGATAAATTTTACAGATAGCCTGGAGGTTGCTTGCTAGCCTAGAGGAGACACAGTATTGGTTGTATAGATAGCTAGGGTTTGCTTATAGCTTATTTTCAGTTGTCTTGAGTTGTATTTATTTTATGGATTACTGTATTTGAGCTTTGAGATGTATTTTTGGGTTGGTGTATCTTAGACACTTAGACTTCTATCTGTTGTATCTCTTTTGGATTACATGTTTTATCTATCTTCCATTATGCTCTACCTTAGATGTGATTGAGTTTACATTCTGCTATGTCACCCCCATTCGGGGAGTATAAACTGCTTAGCCTTATACTGTTAGATGCATGAGACCTAGGACAGCGTTCTACCGCCGACACTGCGGCGTAGGCTGGACGTACCCACGTCTCGTGCCCTTAATCGGGGGCGCGGGTCGTGACACAGATTCCACCAACAAAACTCGGGCCGAATTCGGACCGAACTCGGACCGAATTTGCCTAGGGTTCTTTTGGTAAATTTTAAAAAAGAAAAATTTTGTGGGCCACATCCATTTCATCAACTCCTTTCAATTATTTAATTCTAAGTTTAGTAATTTTAAATTTTAATTAATATTATTTTACAAATTAAATTTTGTTACACAGTAACTGTTTCAGATTAGCTGTAGGGGTACTGTCCCAGCTTACGAGAGTTCACCGAAGAACAATTTAATATCGTTTCACTTCGACCGTAGTCGTGGTGACAGACAGACCCTTTGTAGGCTTGAAACAAAATTAATGAATATTATTGACATCTAAAATTCCTAATTCCTGACGTAAATAATTAAAACGATCTTCCGCTAGAGGTTTTGTTAATATGTCAGCTAATTGATTCTCTATGTCTATGTATACAAGGTTTATATCTCTATTTTGTTGATGATCTCTAAGAAAATGATGTCGAATCTCGATATGTTTAGTACGAGAGTGACATACTAGATTCTTAGTCAAATTGATAGTGCTAGTGTTGTCATAGAAAATGGGTATGGGTGTGTATAGTAAGCCAAAGTCTTCTAAGATTTGCTTCATCCACAAAATTTGTGCACAACAACGTCATGCGGCGATATACTCAGCCTTAGTTGTTGATAATGCGACAGAATTTTGTTTCTTACTAAACCAAGAGACTAAAGCTTTTCCTAGGAAATGACATGTACCGCTGATACTTTTTCTATCTACTTTTCATCCAGCAAAATCAGCATCCGAATAACTGGTTAGGTCAAATGACATAGTTTTGGGATACCATAAGCCGACAGAAGAAATGCCTTTAAGGTATCGAAAGATACGCTTAACCGCGCACAAACGTGATTCCTTGGGATTAGCTTGAAAACATGCACACAAGCAAATACTAAACATTATATCAGGTTGACTAGCAGTTAAGTAAAGTAAACTTCCAATCATACCTCGATACTTACGTATGTCGATAGATTTACCTTGTTCATCAATATCAAGCTTGGTTGAAGTTGCTATAGGAGTGCCAAGTGGTTTGACTGCTTCCAAATCAAACTTTTTTAATAAATCTTTTGTGTACTAGGCTTCATTTATGAAAGTCCCATTGTTAGTTTTTTTGATTTATAGTCCGAGAAAGAATTTTAGCTCTCCCATCGTGCTCATCTCGAACTCATTCTGCATACACTTTGAAAAATTTTGACAAAGAAATTCATCAGTAGATCCAAAAATGATATCATCTACATAAATTTTGAATCAAAAGAAGATTGCTATTAAAAGACTTTATAAACAGTGTAGTATCAACCTTTCCTTTTTAAAAGTCATTGTCAAGTAGAAAAGAACTTAGACGATCGTACCAAGCACGAGGGCCTTGTTTCAAACCGTATAATACCTTCTTTAACTTGAAAACATAATCAGGATTTTTAAAATCAGAAAACCTGGAGTTTGAGCTACATAAACTTCTTTTTTTATAAAATCATTACAAAACGCACTTTTAACATCCATTTGAAATAACATAAAATTATGAAAATATGCAAATGCACATAACATGCGAATGGATTCTAATCTCGCAACTGGGGCATAAGTCTCATCGTAGTCGATACCTTCTTCCTGATTGTATCCTTGAGCTACGAGTCGAGCCTTGTTACGAGTCACTAAGCCATTCTCATTCAATTTATTTCAGAATACTCAGCGGATGCCATTGACCGGTCAATGTTGTGATAATTTTTGGTTAGTGGGCTTGGGAACAAGTTCCCAAACTTGATTTCGTTCAAATTGGTTCAATTCCTCTTGCAGAGCATCTAACCAAAAATTATCACTACATGTTTCTTCAATATTTTTAGGTTCAAGCTGTGAAATAAATGCAAAACATAAAGCTATATCTTTACTAGAGGAACGAGTACTTACACCCTTGGTAATCTCACCAATTACCAAGTCCTTTGGATGGTCTGCCAAAAATCTCATTTCTTTTGGCATATCCTCTGGATTGTTGGTTCCGACTTCTTGTTCTATACGTGATTTGCTTGGAGACTCAGGTGGTGCTTTGTGTGAGGGTTCTGTAGGAGCAAGTACTAGGTGTACTTATGTCTTTATCATCATCATCATCGACAGAATGTTGATTGAGTTCGTCAAATTTAACATTTATTGATTCTTTGATGACTATCATTTTCTTGTTGAAGACTCTGTACCCTTTGCTCTTCGCCGTATAACCTAAAAATATACCTTCATCGGCCTTTTCATCAAATTTTTCCAATTTATCTTTAGTATTAAGAATAAAGCATTTACAACCAAATACTTTGAAATAAGAAACATAGGGAGTTCTATCAAACCATAATTCATAGGGAGCCTTCTTCGATATAGGTCGAATTAGGTAGACTAAACTGATTTACAGCTTCAGTTCATAGGTATTTAGATAGACTAAACTGATTTAACATTACTCTAGCCATTTCGGATAGAGTCCTGTTCTTACGTTCCACAACTCTATTTTGTTGTGGAGTCCTAGGACAAGAGAACTCATGCAAAAAAAATCGTGTGTGTCACAAAATTGCTTGAACTCTTGTCACGAACCGATACTAATATAATGGGTCTAGTCGGATCATGCCCAGCCTGCACCGTTGTGAAACGGCAGCAGTAAGTTGTATCAAGCAGCAAAACACAAGCAGTACAAATATCTAGCAGAAATAAAAACATTTTATTAAAATGAAACTGGTCTGAAATGGAAATAACAAGACTGCAACAACACAAATTCTTTTATTACAATTGTTCGAAAAACAAACAAAGGAAATAAAATGACGCCAACTTCTATGGTTCTGGGGTTCCAGGTTCTGGTTCAGCCGAATCTGCGGGACCCAAGTCAGGCCCGTAGAAAGAACAGTAAGCTAGTTCCTCCTCATCGCAATCACCTAAAAATGATGGGTCTCCAGTCAGGAGTGAACAAATAACATATTTCTTCCACATCTAGCATTTCTAAATTAAAAATAAATAAAAATGCGAGACAGTTTAAGAAACTTTATATGTTTTGTAAATAATAGTAAAGACCACAAGAAATATGATCTCAATGTCAAATATGATGTAATTCTAAGCTAGTGTTTTGAGTATATAACAGGGCCTGTGACCGGCTGGGATAGAGGCAATATGTATACTAACGTTTCGGCCGAAACGAATAGTATACAGTATGGCTCGACCCCCTGTGTGATAGGGGTTAGCGCGAGAGATACAAGCAAAAATTTTGGCTTTGGTCACAGACGTTATACTACTCCCCCAAGCAATCCCCGAGTCAATGAGTCAATAAGTCACTACAGCAATCCAACAATCCGTCAATCGATGTGGAGTCCGAGAGGGATCCACGGTGAATCAGTATCACGATACTATATGAGATCAACTGATGCATACATTTAATTTTTAAAGTAAAAACACATACATTGAATAGATATGAAACTTGTCTCAGACTGTTCCTCGGCGTGGCCAGCAACAAGTGGTAACTGCTAGGGTTTTAGGGCACAGAACCTACAAGATCGTAGTACCAGATTATTTGTAACTAGAACTATGCATTAATTCTAAAGAACAATACTAGAGACTAAGTCTGGTAGGTTCGAAAACCTAATTTGGAAAATATTTATATATTTTAAAAGTAGATTTTATTACTAAAATAATAATTTGGCAAAATAAACGTTTTTGAATAAAATATAAGTTTTGTCGGAATCAATATTAAGAAAATAACTTTTAAATCGTATTTAGAGGTTAATAATTAAAATTGGAAAATAGAATTTCCAAAATAAATATATTTTATAAATTATAAATTATTTACCGAAAACATTTTCTTCTAGAAATACGTTTTAACCCTTTTTAACATAAAAGGAAAAATATTTTTTTATTTGCAAAATAGTACTTAATAAAAATACCATTTTATCAAACTAACGATTTAACTAAAAAGCAAAATATTTTGTTATTCTTACTAAAACCTTTTATTTACCGAAATTAATTTAATTAGCAAGTAAACTAATTTATGGAAATAATATCCTTTATTATTTATTCTAAAAGCATTTTTAGAAAGATATATAAGTTGTTAGTGACAAACAATAATATATAAATAATACCTTTGGTAAAAATTAATTAATAATAATAAACTAATATAACTACTAAGTTTATTTCCAACATTCCTAATAATTCGACAATTATCGATACTTAACTAATTCCATGTTTTTTTCTATAATCTACAGAACTAACTATTTAAACTATTTAAACTATTTAATCAATTAATCCACACCAATACACCAAAATAAATATTATTCTAAAGTAGCTATTCCAATTGACAGAGCTTTATTCTGTCAATTGGCCGAAACATGAATTGGGTTCTGAATAAAGTCAGAAGGTTTCCAAGACAAATCTTACCAAAAACTTGTACGAAGGAGCACCGAGGGGAGGCCTCGGGCTCTGAACGGGTCGTTAGAAAGTCGACGGGACCGCGGGAGACACGGACACGAAGCCGTGAGCGTGTGCAGGGTTGTGCGGAGGTGCTACCGCGACAGGGGGTCCGCACGGGCTGCTGGTACACAGCGGAGGGCCGTACAGGCACTGGCGCTGGACGGGGGCCGGCGATGACTGGGGCGTGGACGGGGTAACGCTGGTCGGGCGTCGGCGCGGACGGGGCCACGCTGTCGGGAGCGACGCGGGCGGCAGCAGCGGCCGAGAGGCGCTGCGGGAGTCGTCAGAATGATGGGGACGCCGGAACGGTGGGGATGCCGGGCGGGGGTCGCCGGAACGGTGAGGACGCCGGACGGGGGTCGCCGACGGCGGTCGGGCGACGGCAAGCGGTCCGATGGGGCACGACAAAAATGGGGTGGGAGCGGTCCGGTTTCGATGAGGACGGCGAGGCGGACGCGGGGGTGCCTCCTGATTTGGTAATGGTAGAGTGGGGAGGAAGTTATGGAGTTTTTGGTGAAGAAGGGAAATGAAGAACTTCTATGAGGGTTCTGATTCTTTCTGAGTGTTAATACGTGAGAGGAAGAAGAAAAGGGACGTGGGGGTCTGTGCGAGATGTAGGGATCTGAGAGAGAGAACCGGGTGAGTGGAGGAATGGGTAAGTTGGGTTAAATGGGTTGGGTTTGAGTTTAGGTGTCATAGGCTTAAGTTATTGGGCTTGGGGTTTTGGGCTTAAACAAAATAATTAATAAATAAAAATAAATAAATGTCCTTGAAATTTCAACCAATAATGAAAGAGATGGGATAAAACATACCTAGAAAAGATGAGGATACTTCTCCCTCATCTCGTCCTCTCGCTCCCCGGTAGCCTCGCTTGGGGAGTGGTGACGCCAAGCTATCTTGACTAGTAGGATTACTGCACACCTAAGTCTATTCTCCATGCGGTCGATGATCTCCACTGGTTGCTCTGGCACGATGAGGCTAGGTCCAATCTCCAATTCAGAATGATCAACAACGTGGCTCGGGTCCGGTACGTAATGCCTCAGCTGCGATACATGGAAGACTTTGTGCACACCTTTAAGGCTGGAAGGTAGATCCACCTTGTATGCTACCTCTCTGATTCTGCTCAAAACCTCAAATGGGCCGATGTAGCGAGGACTCAGCTTCTCAGCTTGGTCAAATCTGATTGTGCCCCTGGTAGGTAATATTTTGACAAATACCTAATCTTCGGCCTTAAATTCCAAGGTTTAACGCCTGCTGTCTGCCCAATGTTTCTGACGGTCCTGTGCAATCCTCAGTGTCTCTCGGTAGATCCCCTTCCCAAAAAATTTTTTGAAATATTTTTATATTATTTATTTGATTTAAATGTAATTTTAGAATTTTATAAATAATTAATTAGTTAATTATTACGGTGGATGACTTAAGTCTTTATAGAGTTATGGAGCACAAAACAACTAAAAATTGTGGCACGGAAGATGTAGCAGTGTGCCTTGACTAGTATACTAGCAATGCCAAGAGAAACCTAGCCATAGGGATGTCCGAACTAGAAAAGCAGGCCAAGTTATGACTAAACCTTTTAAAATCATTTAATTATATATTATTTAATATATTGACTTTTAGACGACCCGATTGTGCCAAATTTAGTCTGGACTCAGCCGAACTCGGCCCGAACCGAATCCAAGCCTTGTAGGCATGTAGTGAGACCAAAGACGACCATGTAGGCATAATTGATGTGTGTACAATATTTCCAAAATTATTTTAAGTATTGATGTGCATTTTTAATTATTTAAATAATTGTACAAAATTTGGTATTTTATTATTAAATATTGTTTCACCATAATTGTACAATTTTTGGACCCGGATAAGGGTGAGTAGTAGGGATTCACCAAACCCCCAGTTAAGTATTATTTTATTATTTTGTGGTGATTAAATAAATATATTTATTGCTACTAGGTATAATTATGGGTTAAGTGAGTATTTATTGATATATAAATATATGAGGTATATATGGATATGGATGGGTATATATATATATATATATATATATTAATATATATATATATAAGATATATTATATATATATATATATATATATCTTATTTAAAAAAAATATATTATATATGTGTATGTATAAATATATATATTAATATGTGTGTATGTATATAAGTATATAAAGATATATGTGTGTACGTGTATGTATATATAAATATATATATTATGTATGCCTATATGTGTATTCAATCTATATAAATATATTATACATATGTATAGGTGATTATATATATAAATATATATAAGGGTGTACAGGTGTATGAATCATATACATATATATTTACAGGCGTATATGTGTATGTATAAATATACATCTATATAATACGTGTGTATGTAGATACATATATATATATATATATATATATATATATATAGATCATATATATATATAAGAAAAACAAAAACAAAAGAGTTAATAACCCAGCCCAGCCCGTGACCCCAGTCCCATCCCCCACAGCAATCTCAGCCCAAGCCCTCACAGAACCCCTTTCCCGCAAGCCTTATTTAAACCGAGCCTTACTTTCCCCTGTATATATACACACACGCCCATAAGAAATCGTCGAAACCCTAAACACTCCAAAAACCTGAGGGCGTGCCACCACCTGACACCGGGGGTGGCCACCCTGACCCCGCGCGCCGCCGCGGGAGAGCCGCCGCTGGCCGAAAAGGACGCATGTACGGTTTGCAACGGCATTCCGCAAAAGCTACCACGGTGGTTCGACCCCACTTCGTCGTGGCTATTCTTTCTCTACAGTTGATCGTTTCTCGAACCGATCACACAGGTATAAACCTAATCTAACCCTCTTCAAACTTATTCATTTAGTTCGTAAGTAACTGCCATCGCTAGATCTAGAATTCGATACGAAGTCGAAGAGAAAACAGTCCAAAACAAGACAGAGAAACCCAGTCCCGACCCTAATTGGAAGGCGATGCCTTGTCAATCGTCCGACAGTTTTGAAATTCTATTTAAATAGGGTTGTAGATAACCTATAGGACTTGAAGAACCATTCTGGACGACGTGGTCGCGAACCGAAAGCATCGGAAGGTGCGTAACGGCTTCGTGGTCGTGTGGGCTTTGACGGAATTCAAATTGGTCGCGTGTGCGCGAAGAATTTGATGCCTATCCGTCGAAATTCACCGTATCGGCCCTTTTGTAAAATTTTTAATTACATTGTGCACGCTCATCAGATCGAGACAAAACTTGCGCCAACATGACTGTATCATTTTTCTGGTCCTGTATGCCAAATTTGATCCAATTCTGAGGCAGTTGATCGGGTCGCTATTTTGCGGGCCCCACGGTCCGATTCAACGGACGATTTTGTGCACGGCCCACCTGAATCCAAAATTGGACATACTGTTGGGTTCATATCATCAAAACAAATTTGTAGACATGTAGTTTGATGACTTTAGAGACCATTGACTCTGGCACGCTTTTCGATACAAAGCGGGTCCAACGGCAGATACCATTTTTGCCCGAAATTACTGTTTTGCCCCTGTGTCCAGAATTGGACTTAAGGACAGGCAATCCTAGCTAATTTGACTATTCTAAAAATGTTGGAAATGTTTATTTCGGCATCTGGAGACTTCTGCATGTGTTGACTGATTGTGGCTCATTGAGTGGTATAGTAATATTGGTTTCACCAGCTAAAGACCTTAGGCAAGTACACTTTCTAATTGCTTTTCGATTCATAGTAGACTTTTTATTTCATGCTTATACATATGTCTTGCTGCTTGTTGACACGCTCGTCACACGGAGAAGTCGGGAAGGGAAATATCTTAGTAGACATGTGGACTACCCAGAACTATCCTCCGTGTCTTTCGTGGAGAATAGCAGCTGCACACGACACGTGCAGGGTGCCGG
The DNA here is from genome assembly GCA_029216955.1 of Iris pallida. Taxonomy (NCBI): domain Eukaryota; kingdom Viridiplantae; phylum Streptophyta; class Magnoliopsida; order Asparagales; family Iridaceae; genus Iris; species Iris pallida. The sequence continues at coordinate 10,339,438 of JANAVB010031619.1, forward strand.
ATTTACCCCTAGCCGTTTACATGTCGAAACGGATATTTCACACTACATAGGTAGTTGTCTTTTATTTATTTTTCCTTTTCTCCTCTACCGTGCCATATCATCAGTTACTTTCTAGTTTCCGTATTTCATTTGTTATTTTCATGCCTTGTTAATTCTATTGTGTTTTTGCATTGTCGTCGATTTGTGTGCTTGTTCCATTCCTGACTGGAAACCAATATTTTTCAGGTTAGCCGTTGATTCACCTAGCCTTGGGAGTTACGGGTGTACTTGCAGACATAAACCTTGAAATAGATAACATTGGTATTATTTTCATTAAATGTGTAAGAACATTGTATTTACTTTCCAATGCAAATCTTGTAATTGTTGTAGTAAAACTTAGAAATGTGAATGAGCAATAAATGTTATTCTTTTTGTGATTTTGAGCATCTTGGCCGTGACAGCGTTCTACCGCCGACTCTGCGGCGTAGGCTGGCTTGGACACGTCTCATATCCGAAAAGTGGATGCGGGTCGTGACAAGTTTTTATGGTGGCCCATGCCGGTCAGTTTTCGCAAATTGTACGAACTCGTGGTAGTACCATATTAGTCGTACTACTGCGAGCCTGGAACTAGTAAATGCTCATTCACAAGTAGGAGTAAGTCAATTTTAAGAAAATAGTTAGGACTAGGAGTCCCTAATTTAATTTGACATTGGGTAATTAAGGTTGCTACATAGATCTCACTAGATGACTTTCATAGAAGGATACACTATCGCATTTTGATTCGATGGTATTTCTTAGGAGGATAGATTCGTAATATCTTTTTGAAATTTTAAAAATAGCATTTATTCCTTTTATTTGAATCAAGATATCATTTTTGGAATTTTATAAATATTTAATTTAATTAATTATTATTATGGGATGCCTTAGTCTTGGTTAAATTTTGGAGCGCCGTATGACTAGAAGTGATGGCACGGAAAGTTTAATGGCATGCTTTGACTAGCGTATTAGCTATAGTAGAGAAGGCCGAGTCATAGGTGTGTACTAACTAGGAAAACCAGGCCAAATCGTGACATAACCCTAGGAATAATTTAATTATTTATTATTAAGGTTATTGACCTTTTAGAAGACCCGGTTGTTCCAAACTAGCTCGAACTCAACCCAAGTCCTGGTGGTCATGTAGTACGACCAATGTCGTCCATGTAGACATATAAATGTGTATATATATTGCTAGTCCATTTCTAGTATTGTGAATAATTTCTATAAAATATATATTAAATATAATATATGTATTATTGCTATTTAAATTCATATTTTACTTAGAAATAGATGGCCTTCTCTTAAAATGTTATTTTAGGATTATTGGGATTCACTTAGGCTATACATATATACTTTTGTATAAATATATTCATAATGAGTGGACATAGTGCTATTTACATATTTTTCCTTCGACCTTGAATAGTAGAGAAATATAAATTCAAGTTTATATTTCTTTTGCCTTCGGTCGTTTTCTCCCTAATCATGATCATTTGTACAACTTTATCTTATGTCTTTTCTAAACATCGCCATATCATAAGTTCGTATCACTTATATTCTTTTTCTTGGACCTAGAGAATTATTTTTAAAATAACTTCTCCCTCAATTATCTATTAATCTCGAGTTACGTTTTCGGATTCAGAAGTTTCCTCTCAATCGTTGAATATTGAATACCCATGAAATAAGGATTAAAATATTTTTACTTATTTCGACTTTGATCATCATCCTTCCTAATCAATTGTTTTTTTTTTTCAAGAAGCTGAATCTTATACTTGAAGAACAGATAATTACACTATTCTATCTTTATCAATTTGTATGATATTGTTAAAACTCCTTTGATATTCTTAGAGGTTATATTTGGAATAATTTTGATGATTTATGATGGTAGACAGCCGCGCACTGTCGCCACTTACTTGACTTATGGAGACTGTGGGTTCACTGCAGCCAGCAGCGCACTGGCGAGGCATGATCCCTAAGTTGAAGTAATCTCGAGTAAGTATAAGTTTATCGAATGTTGTCAAAGCTATATCTTGGTCGTCCTATCTTCGTTTTAAGCTGCTATGCCCAGATTGGATAGAGACGATAGGGTATTCGTTACCGTATCCTTGCTTGGGTCATGGAATCAAGAGTTTATTGTAGCTAGCTGTACACTGGCGAGGCATAAATTCTCGGTAAAATGACTTCAATCATGTTTACGAGTTTCGAATACCATAGAGACTATGTCTGATTGACATATAATAATTAAGTTTTCAAACCTATTTGTGCTTATTCCTAGTCACAAATCTCCTCAATAAACCGGTAATTCTTCCTTCCTTTCTTATCCTCCTAATTTTTCGGATTGTCATTTTTAATATAATTTTGACTGGATTTCTAAACCTATCTAGATTTTGATTCTAAAATCGTGCCAAAATAATTGTGGATAAATATTTGAAGCATATCAAAACAATTTTGGGTTTGATCATCCTTGAACAATTTCGATCCTGACTACACTCCTTTTATTATATTTCGATCAAGTCAATTAGTATCCTTTCCTAGATTTGATTCTATGATCATGCCTACACAATCGTTCGTGTTGGAACGATTTCGATTGGATCATCCTTAAATACTTTTGACCACGACCAAGCTACTCGATTCTATTTCGATCATGCCAATTCGCCTGTCATCCTAGAATTTAATTCCACGATCGTGCCTAAATAATTTTGTTTAACTAGTTGTTCGTACCCAGATGATTTCAATTTTGATCGACCTTAAACTATTTTCTTATCAAGACTAAATCATAACTGCGTCTATAATTTCAACTAAATCATAGCCAAGGTTATACCTTCGTTCCAACTACGGTCATGACTATCTTGATCATGATCATGCTCATGCCAACTTTCTATTATCATCCTGCTTAGATGACTTGCACGATTAACCTTGATCGTGACTGCATCTTAAATGCGACTAAAATCCTGTTAAGATTTCATCGAGAACCTTGGTCATTCCTTAAAAGGCGGGAAATGACTCAACCATGCTGACCATAGATTGGTCGTGACCAACCGTTTCAATCTTGACTGTTCCTAAAAATATTTAGTTGTCAACTAGACCATTTGACCGAATATTGATCGTACCAAATCACACTCTCCTTTTGTTTAGTATCTTTTCCATTTTACGCGTGACTAATTAGATCATGAATCATGCCCCTCCCTTGATTATACCATTCGTCGTTTTATTCATATCAATAAAAAATTTGGTTCCATGATCATTCCTCATAGTCGTGCCTAATCGTGCTCTTTGAAATTTTGGAGACAAAATATTTTAAGGTGGGTAGAACTGTAAACCCACATCCCTACTTTAAAAAGTTTTATTTTGTTTTACTTTGGTTAGAAAATAGATTTTTATTTTTTTATTTTTGTAACCACTATAGAATATATTTGGATGACAACAGAACATTTGTCAAACTATTTTTGATTTAGAATTTATAAAATATCGTTTAAATTATTTGCTAATATTAATTATCAATTAAATTTATTTTGTTATATTTTAATTAGTTGATTCAGTCTTAGACTGGCAAAGATATGTACTGTTTTGATAATATACACAATATTTTCTAAGTCCTTTGATAAACATATTATTCATTTAAATTATTATTGTATTATATTTAGATTCGATCAAATGCATTTTCAATATTCTAATAAAATCTTGAATTATTTTAAAATCATTATGGATTGATTTTGACTTGATAAATCCAATATTTATTTAAAATTTTAGAGGAGATTTTATCCCAGGATTATTGGAATTACTATTTTACCAAGAGTTATATTAAATTCAAATTATTACTATATTATTTTAGAAAATATTGTATTTATGAAAAATACAGCTATAAATATCGAAATTATTCTTAAAAGATATTTTGTCAATTGTTTTTATTACGAGGATTATTTAAAGCAATAGGTATTATTTTAAACAATATTTTATGAATGATTTGGAGCAGGATTGAGTCAAATCCCTAGATTCCTTTTTTCGAAGTTTCACAAAAATTTTATTCATTTATTCGCATATTTTATTTGTCGGGGTTGAAAGCAGATGTCGTCGATCGATACTTTGTTTATGATTATTTTCCTTAGGAAACTTGTTTCAAAATTAAAGTTGAGAGCATTTTAGGGCTTTTAGAGTTCCAAACACTTTCTTCCTATTTTATTTACTTTATTCGATCAATTTCTTTTGTCATAAATTTCTACTATCTCTCACCAACCTACCAAGTCTGAATACCCTGGTAGTCCTTAAATTCGAGGACAAATTTATTTTTAAGGTGGGTAGATTTGTAGCTCCCCTTCCCGAAATTTTTTTTGAAATATTTTTATATTATTTATTTGATTTAAATGTGATTTTAGAATTTTATAAATAATTAATTAGTTAATTATTACGGTGGATGACTTAAGTCTTTATGGAGTTATGGAGCACAAAACAACTAAAAATTATGGCACGGGAGATGTAGCAGTGTGCCTTGACTAGTGTACTAGCCATGCCAAGGGAAACCTAGCCATAGGGATGTCCGAACTAGAAAAACCAGGCCAAGTTATGACTTGACCCTTTTTAAATCATTTAATTATATATTATTTAATATATTGACTTTTAGACGACCCGGTTGTGCCAAATTTAGTCTGGACTCAGCCAAACTCGGCCCGAACCGAATCCAAGCCTTGTAGGTATGTAGTGAGACCAAAGACGACCATGTAGGCATAATTGATGTGTGTACAATATTTCCTAAATTATTTTAAGTATTGATGTGCATTTTTAATTATTTAAATAATTGTACAAAAATTGGTATTTTATTATTAAATATTGTTTTACCATAATTGTATAATTTTTGGACCCGGATAAGGGTGAGTAGTAGGGATTCACCAAACCACCAGTTAAGTATTGTTTTATTATTTTGTGGTGATTAAATAAATATATTTATTGCTATTAGATATAATTATTGGTTAAGTGAGTATTTATTGATATATAAATATATGAGGTACATATGGATATGGATGGGTATATATATATATATATATATATATATATATATATATATATATATATATATATATATATATATATATTATATATATATATATATATATGTGTGTATGTATATAAGTATATAAAGATATATGTGTGTACGTGTATATATATATAAATATATATATTATGTATGTGTATATGTGTATTCATATATAAATATATATTATACATATGTATAGGTGATTATATATATAAATATATATAAGGGTGTACAGGTGTATGAATACATATAAATATATATGTATAGTGCGTATATGTGTATGTATAAATATACATCTTTATATATGTGTGTATATGTATATATATGTGTGTATATGTATGTATAATATATAAAAAAAAATATAATTATATAAATATATATATATATATATATATAATATATATATATATATATATATATATATAAAATATATATATATAATATATATATATATATCTATAATATATATATATATATTTTATTGTATATATATATATATATATATAAATATATATTTAATATATATATATAATATTTTTTTTATATATATATAAGTATATATAAATCTATATATATATATAAAAATAATATATTATATATATATATATATATATATATATATATATATATATATATATAGTATAATATATGTATATATATATATATATATATATCTATATATAATATATATATATATATATATATATATATATATATATGTTGCTAAAAAAAAAAAATATATATATATATATATATATATATATATATATATATATATATATATATATATATATATATATGTTGCTAAAAGAAAAAGAAAAACAAAAAGAGTTAATAACCCAGCCCAGCCCGTGAACCCCAGGCCCATCCCCCACAACAACTCTCAGCCAAGCCCTCACAGAACCCCTTCCCGCAAGCCTTCTCCAAACCGAGACTTACTTTCCCCTGTATATATACACACACGCCTATAAGAAATCGTCGAAACCCTAAACACTCCAAAAACCTGAGGGCACGCCACCCCCTGACACCCTGGGCGGCTACCCTGAACCCGTGCGCCGCCGCGGGAGAGCCGCCGCTGGCCGGAAAGGGCGCGAGCGCGGTTTGCAACGGCAGTCCTCGACAGCAACCACGGTGGTTCGACTTCGCCGTGGCTGTTCTTTCTCTATAGTTGATCCAATCACACAGGTATAAACCTAATCTAACCCTCTTCAAACTTATTCATTTAGTTCATAAGTACCTGCCATCGATAGATCGAGAATTCGACATGAAGTCGAAGAGAAAACAGTCCAAAACAGGACAGAGAAACCCAGTCCCGACCCTAATTGGAAAGCGATGCCTTGCCAATCGTCCGACAGTTTCGAAATTCTATTTAATTAGGGTTGTAGATAACCTATAGGACTTGAAGACCCTTTTGTAGTTTTTGATTTTGTCTAATATGTCTCGAGAAAACAATTACTAAAAATCAGAAAAAAAACTGTTTTTAAAATATTAAAAAACTAGAAAAACCTTCGATACGACGTGCATTCCGTTATTCCGGGCGACGTGGTCGCGAACCGAAAGCATCGAAAGGTGCGTAACGGCTTCGTTGTCGTGTGGGCTTTGACGGAATTCAAATTGGTCGCGTGTGCGCGATGAATTTAATACGTATTCGTCGAAATTTACCGTATCGGCCCTTTTACAAATTTCTCAATACTTTGTGCACGCTCGTCAGATCGAGACAAAACTTGCGCCAACAGGACTGTATCATTTTTCTGGTCCTGTATGCCAAGTTTGGTCCAATTCTGAGACAGTTGATCGGGTCGCTATTTTGCGGGCCCCACGGTCCAATTCAACGGACGATTTTGTGCACGGCCCACCTGAATGCAAAATTGGACATACCGTTGGGTTCATATCATCAAAACAAATTCGTAGACATGTACTTTGATGACTTTAGAGACCATTGACTCTGGTACGCTTTTCGGTACAAAGCGGGTACAACGGTAGACACCATTTTTGCCCGAAATTACCGTTTTGCCCCTGTGTCCAGAATTGGAGTTAAGGACATGCAATCCTAGCTAATTTGACTATTTTGAAAATATTAGAAATATTTATTTTAGCATCTGGAGACTTCTGCATATGTTGACTGATTGTGGCTCATTGAGTGGTATAGTAATATTGGTTTCACCAGCTAAGGACCTCAGGCAAGTACACTTTTGATTGTTTTTCGATTCATAGTAGCCTTTTCATTTCATGCTTATACTTATGTCTTACTGCTTGTTGACACGCTCGTCACACGGAGTAGTCGGGAGGAAAAATATCTTAGTAGACATGTGGACTACCCAGAACTCTCTTCCGTGTCTTTCGTGGAGAATAGCAGCTGCACACGACACGTGCATGGTGTCGGATTTACCCCTTAGCCTTTCACATGTCGAAACGGATATTTCACACCACATAGTTAGTTGTCTTTTATTTATTTTTGTCTTTTATTTATTTTTCCTTTTCTCCTCAACCGTGCCATATCATCAGTTACTTTCTAGTTTCCATATCTCATATGTTATTTTCATGTCATGTTAATTCTATTGTGTTTTCGTATTGCCGTAGGTTTGTGTGCTTGTTCCATTCCTGACTGGAAACCAACATTTTTCAGGTTAGCCGTGGATTCACTTAGCCTTGGGAGATACGGATGTACTTGCAGACATAAACCTAGAAATAGATAACAGTGGTATTATTTTTATTAAATGTGTAAGAACATTGTATTTACTTTCCAATGTAAATCTTGTAATTGTTGTAATAAAACTTAGAAATGTGAATGAGCAATAAATGTTATTCTTTTTATGATTTTGAGCATCTTGACCGTGACAGCGTTCTACCGCCGACTCTGCGACGTAGGATGGCTTGGACACGTCTCGTATCCGAAAAGCGGGTGCGGGTCGTGACACTCTCTAATCATCTTCATCTTCTCGGCTGCATCTGTAACCATCTCTGGTCCCAACAAGACTCGATCTCCAACATCGTCCCATGCTAGTGGAGTACGACAACATCGACAGTGTAAAGTCTCAAAAGGTGTCATCTGAATGATGTCCTGGTAGCTATTATTGTAGGAGAACTCTACCAGGTGTAGGTGATCTTCCTATGATCCACCAAACTGCAGGACACATGATCTCAATATGTTCTCAAGCGTCTGGATAGTCCGCTCGATCTGGCCGTCGGTCTTCAGGTGGTACACCGTGCTAAACTTCAGCTGCGTGCCCAAGCTCACCTGCAGACTCTTCCAGTAATGTAAGGTAAAGTAGGCATCCCTGTCGGATACGATGCTAACTGGAAATCTATGAGCCGGTATATATTTTGCATATAAAGAGCTGCGAGCCTCTCGGTGGATAAACCAACCTTGAAAGGAATGAAATGGACAGACTTAGTCAGTCTATCCACTATTACCCATATAGCTTCCTTTCCTCTTGGGATCTGGGTAATCCTGTTACAAAGTCCATAGTAATATGCTCCCATTTTCACTCCGAAATGGGAAGAGGTTGCAACAAACCTGCTAGTCTCTGGCGGTCTGCCTTCACCTGCTGGCTGATCAAACATCTAGAGACGAACTCTGCCACGTCTTGCTTCATTCCAAGCCACCATACATGGTCCTCATGTCCTTGTACATCTTGTTAGCTCCTGGATGTATAGAATGCTGCGACTGGTGCACCTCCTTCATCAACTCATTCCTCAGTTAGTCAGTAGGTACGTAAAGTCTCGTGTCGTGCCTCAATGCACCATCTCCAGCTATGGAAAATCCTTTGAGTGTTCCAGCTAGCACTTCGATCTCTTAACTTCCATAGTATCTCATCTTGGAATTGAGTCTCCTTGACTCTGCTGATCAGACTGGACTGCACTTGAAGCTGCATCATAGGCGAGTCCACTCCTGGTACAACTACTTCTTTTCCAAGCTTCATCATAATTTTCTCTGGTAGCACGATCTCCAAATTGAGCTTCTCCATGTCTTCCAGCAAGTGACTGATTCTTTGTCAAGAACATAGCCATCGGGTACTTGCTAAGTGCATCAGCGACGATATTAGCCCTACCCGGGTGGTACTGTAGATTGATATCAAAATCCTTCATGAGCTCTACCTATCGCCTCTGGCGCATGTTGAGCTCCCTTTGAGTGAAAACATATTTGAGACTCTTGTGGTCTGTGTATATGTCTACCTTCTCGCCATAGAGGTAATGCTTCCTCAACTTCAGGGCGAAGATGATTGCTGCTAGCTCCAAGTCATGCGTTGGGTAGTTTTTCTCATGATTGCATAATTGCCGAGAAGCATAGGCAATTACCTTTCCATGTTACTGTAGCACACAGCCCAATTCTTTGCCCAAAGCATCACTATATATAGAGAATCCACCTGATTTAGGATGGTAGCGTCAAGAAAGGTACAGTTGTCAACCTTCTCTTCAGTTCCTTGAATGACGCCTGGCATGCTTCAGTCCAAATAAACTGTTCGTTCTTCCTGGTTAGCTTCGTCATTGGCTCCGCAATCCTCGTGAAATCCTTCACAAACTTCCTGTAATATCCTGCTAAGCCCAGGAAACTTCAGATCTCTGCAACTGAGCTGGAGGTTGTCCAAGATTCTACTGCTGCTATCTTCTTGGGGTCCACAGATACCCCTTCTCCTGTGAGAACATGCCCAAGAAAATCCACTTTATCTAGGAAAAATTTACACTTGGAAAGCTTACCATATATCTTCTCCTTCCTCAGAGTCTCCAAGACAATCTGCAGGAGGTTCTCATGCTCTTATTGGGTCTTTAGAGTAGATCAAAATGTCATCAATGAAGACGACAACAAACTGATCCAAGTACTCATGGAAGACCATGTTCATGAGATTCATGAACACAGCTAGGATATTAGTAAGACCGAAGGACATGACCTAGGAATTCATATTGTCCATACTTGGTGTTGAATGTCGTCTTCAGAATATCCTTCTCTCGAACCTTAACCTGGTGATATCCTGACCTGAGGTCGATCTTCGAGAAAACCTTCGCTCCGCTCAGCTGATCGAAAAGATCATCGATCCTGGACAGAGGGTACTTGTTTTTGATTGTGATATTTTTCAATGCCCGGTAATCTATACACATTCGCACGGATCCATCCTTCTTGGGCACAAACAAAACTGGTGATCCCCAGGGCGAAGCTCCATCCCTGATAAATCCTTGGGCCTTCAGCTCATCTATCTGGTCCTTCATCTCCTTAGCCTCCTTGGGGTTAAATCTGTAGCTTCTCTGTAAAATAGGGGATGAGCCAGGTACAAGATCTATAGTGAACTATACGTCTCGATCAGGGGTAATCCAGGTAGATTGTCATAAAAGACATCTAAGAATTCTGCTATCAGGGGATGAAGGGGTCTGGAATCTTCGGTAGTGGAGGTGTAGGAGACACACTCCAAGCTCTCTGGTGCTCGAGCTACTTCAAATTCAGGTCCTCAAGGTGGACTAAAGATAACACAACCCCGATGATAGTCTATCAGGGCATGTTGCTTGCTTAGCCAATCTATCCCCAAGACTACATCGTTGTTAGGGAGAGGCATAACAAGTAAGGGTGCTAGAAAGGTATGACCGAAAATGGTGATAGGGCAGGTAGTCTCTGTGATGGGGATTGGTCCCCTCCGGTCATAACTCTACAAATCACCTTACTATATCCTACATCTATATGGTATGCAGTAACAAATTTTGAAGATATAAAACTATACGAAGCTCCAGAATCAAATAGACATAAAGCTGAGTACGAGTGTAATAAAATAGAACCTGCGATGACATCTCCTTCAGGTTCTTGCTCCGCTTCAGGCTCCTCAACGGCCAAGGCAAAAGCTTACCCGGTCCTGTGCTGATTGTAACGCTACTGCTGGGTAGGAAGTGGACCCTTCTGTTGTCCAGCTCCAGCTCTTGTTAAAAGCCGTAGGACAGTCCCCGATCTGGTGGGTGGCAGACCCACAAAAAAGGTAGTGTCTCAGTCTCTTCCTGCAGATATCTTATGTGTGTCCGGGTCTCTTGCAATAGGTACAGGTGATGTTCCTCTGTTGGTTCTGCTGGAGCACCTTGTACTGCTCTTGCTGAGAGGGCTTGCTGCTGTGGTTGTTGTTGGGCCTCTTGAAATTGCCCTGATGGTTTCTGCTGGATCCGGGGTGCTCCCTCTTGGTCCGGGTAGAGGAACTGGCTTCCATGTCTTGGGCCACCTTCAGTATTTTGTCGTATGTCTTGGCTCCATTTGCGGCAACCATGGTGCGGATCTCCTTCCGCAGTCCATGCTGGAACTTATGGGCACGCTCCACCGGTCTGCTACCTAGGCGAGGTGACAAACCTGCCAAGTCGGTTGAACTCGGCTGCGTACTCTTTAATGGTGCGATCTCCTTGCTTCAAGTCGTGAAACTGCCTTCCCATGGCTTGTAGGACAGCTTCTGGGAAGAACTTTCTCTTGAATTGCTTCTTGAAAGATCGCCAGGAGATTCCTCCAGCCTAAAATCTTGGCTCGTTCTTGTACCATATGCTAGCCAGGTCCTGCAACTGTAGAGCTACCGCCTCCACCATGAGGCAGGGTAGAATTCGAACAACACTGAGGATGCGCTCCATGTCATTGAGCCATTCGTCCGCGTACACAAGGCCTTCAGTTCCCTTGAAAGACCCCGTATTCATCTTTTTGAAACTTTTAATGTCTCCAACTTTCTCCTGGATAATTGACTGTCAGTTAGAAATATATTTCACCAATGAAATATAAAAGATTATCAATTCCACTTTTCTTACCGTGACAGGTCCTGGTTCCCTCTGGGATGAGTCGAGTGCCGCCATAGCAACATTATGGGCATTCTCCATGCACTCCCTCATGATCGCAGTCTGCTCGCAATCCACTTCCGTTTGAGCCCTCTGGGCCTCAAGTACTCCTCGTAGCAGGCCTACGAGCTTAGTGGGGTCCACTGGGACTGATAGAGCAGCTGGAGGATCCTCGTCAGCAATCGAAAGCGTAGGTCTCGGGGGAATCGATGCAGCTGCATGTACAATGGAGGTATATGCAGCACAGGGAGTCCGTGCAGCACGAAGACTAGTACTGGGCTGCAAACACATAAGCAAGGGAGCCTAATAAATCTATAACCAAGCAAAAATAGATATTACTATATGTAATTTCGACCCTATGATGTAACAGGGTGAAAATCATCTAAGTATTCTAATTGCTTCTATAGTCTATTTTCCTAAAGTCTCATCTAAATCTAGGTCGAGTTACAGAATTATAGGTTGGTCTAGCACTAAGTTGACCAGACCAATTTATAGAACTGACCTGCATGGGCCACCACTAAAAATATGTCACGACCCGAGATCCCAATACAATGGGTCTAGTCGGATCATGCTCTGTCTGTACCGTTGTGAAACGGTGGCAGTAAGCTGTATCAAGCAGTGAAAACACAAGCAGTACAAATATCTAACAAAAATAAAAACATTTTATTAAAATTAAACTGGTCTGAAATGGAAATAACAAGACTGCAACAACACAAATTCTTTTATTAGAATTGTTCAAAAATAAACAAAGGAAATGAAATGACGCCAACTTCTATGGTTCTGGGGTTCCTGGTTCTGGTTCAGCCGAATCTGTGGGACCCAAGTTAGGCCCATAGAAAGAACAGTAAGCTAGTTCCTCCTCATCGCAATCACCTAAAAATGATGGGGCTCCAATCAGGAGTGAACAAGTAACATATTTCTTCCACATCTATCATTTCTAAATTAACATAAATAAAAATACGAGACAGTTTAAGAAACTTTATATGTTTTGTAAATAATAGTAAAGACTACAAGCAATATGATCTCAATGTCAAATATGATGCAATGCTAAGCTAGTGTTTTGAGTATATAACAGGGCCTGTGACCGGCTGGGATAGAGACAATATGTATACTAACGTTTCGACCGAAACGAATAGTATACGGTACGGCTCAACCCCCTGTGTGGTAGGGGTTAGCACGAGAGATACAAGCAAGAATTTTGGCTTTGGTCACAGACGTTATACTACTCCCCCAAACAATCCCCCGAGTCAATGAGTCAATAAGTCACTATAGCAATCCAGCAATCCGTCAATCGATGTGGAGTCCGAGAGAGATCCACGGTAAATCAGTGTCACGATACTATATGAGATTAACTGATGCATACATTTAATTATTAAAGTAAAAACACAGACATGGAATAGATATGAAACTTACCTCAGACCTGTTCCTCAGCGTAGCCAGCAACAAGTGGTAACTGCTAGGGTTTTAGGGCACAGAACCTACAAGATCGTAGCACCAGATTTTTAGTAACTAGAACCATGTATTAATTCTAAAGAACAATAATAGAGACTAAGTCTGGTAGGTTGGAAAACCTGATTTGGAAAATATTTATATATTTTAAAAGTAGATTTTATTACTAAAATAATAATTTGACAAATAAACATTTTTGAATAAAATATAAGTTCTGTCGGAATCAAAATTAAGAAAATAACTTTTAAATCGTATTTAGAGGTTAATAATTAAAATGGGAAAATAGACTTTCCAAAATAAATATATTTTATAAATTAGAAATTATTTACCGAAAACATTTTCTTCTAAAAATACGTTTTTAACCCTTTTTAACATAAAAGGAAAAATAGTTTTTTATTTGCAAAATAGTACTTAACAAAAATACTGTTTTATCAAACTAACGATTTTACTAAAAAGAAAAATATTTTGTTATTCCGAAATTAATTTAATTAGCAAGTAAACTAATTTATGGAAATAATAACTTTTATTATTTATTCTAAAAATATTTCTAGAAAGATATATAAGTTGTTAGTGACAAACAATAATATATAAATAATACCTTTGGCAAAAATTAATTAATAATAATAAACTAATATTACTACTAAGTTTATTTCCAACATTCCTAATAATTCGATAATTATCGATACTTAACTAATCTCATGGTTTTCCTATAATCTACAGAACTAACCATTTAAAATATTTAAACTATTTATCAATTAATCCACACCAATACACCAAAATAAATATTATTCTAAACTAGCTATTCCAATTGACAGAGCTTTATTCTGTTAATTGGTCGGAACAGGAATTGGGTTCTGAATAAAAAGTCAGAAGGTTTCCAGGACAAATCTTACCAAAAACTTGCACGAAGGAGCACCGAGGGGAGGCCTCCGGCTCGGAACGGGTCGTTGGAAAGTCGACGGGACCGCGGGAGACACGAACACGAAGCCGTGAGCGCGCGCGGGGTTGTGCGAAGGTGCTGCCGCGACAGGGGTTCCGCGCGGGCTGCTGGTGCACTGTGGAGGGCCGCGCAGGCACTGGCACCGGGCGGGGGCCGGCGGCGACTGGGGCACGGATGGTGCAGCGCTGGTCGGGCGCCGACGCGGGCGGGGTCATGCTATCGGGAGCGGTGCGCGCGGCAGCAGCGGCCGAGAGGCGCTTCGGGGTGCTAGTGCCGCAACGGAAGACGCTGCATTGGTCGCCAGAACGGTGGGGACGCCGGGCGGGGGTCGTCGGAATGGTACAGACGTCGGGCGGGGGTCACCGGTGACGGTCGGGCGGCGGCGGTCCGATGGGACACGACGGGCGGTCCGGTTTCGAAGAGGACGACGAGCCGGACGTGGGGGTGCCTCCGGATTGGGAATGGTGGAGTGGGAAGGAAGTTATGGAGTTTTTGGTGAAGAAGGGAAATGAAGAACTTCTGCGAGGGTTCTGATTCTTCCTGAGTGTTAATCCGTGACATGAAGAAGAAAAGGGACGTGGAGGTCTGCGCGAGATGTGGGGAGCTGAGAGAGAGAACCGGGTGAGTAGAAGAATGGGTAAGTTTGGTTAAATGGGTTGGGTTTGAGGGTGTCATAGTCTTAAGTTATTGGGCTTGGGGTTTTGGGCTTAAACAAAACAATTAATAAGTAAAAATAAATAAATGACAAGCATGGGCTTTACAACTCTACATTCTCAAATTTGCCGCCATTATCGCTTCGAATGCGAGTGATCATGAACCCTTTTTTCGTTTTGAACCTTCTTACAAAATGTGAAGAATTCTGATAATGCATCGTTCTTGCGTGCAAGAAAATATACCCACGTGTATCTAGAGATCATCTACTATTACAAATGCATATAACTTACCACCTAGGCTAGCAATTCTACTAGGTCCAAATAAATCCATATACAGCAATTGTAGAGGTCTAATGGTACTTACAGCATTCTTGGACTTAAAGCGGATCGAGTAGCTTTGTTCTTTTCACATTCACTACATACCATATCCTTCTTGAAAGAAATGTCCGGTAAGCCTCGTACCAGCTTCTTTATGGATAGTCTTGAAATTGTGTCCATGTTTGTATGACCAAGTCTTATGTGCCATAGTTGACTCTCATCACTTTTGGCCATCAAGCATCTACCTGCTTTGTTAGCATCTTCTAACAGAAAAAATATATATATATTGTCTTCCCTGATACCTTCAAAGATAGTACTACCAGTTAAGCTATCAACTATAATACATTTGTCTTTGACAAAGTTAATGCCATAACCGTGACCAGCTAAATGGCTTATGCTGAGCAGATTATGTTTTAATTTGGTAACTAGACAGACATCTTTAATCACAGGGTAGGGAGCCTTACCAATATTACCAATATCAATTATGTACCCTTTTAAATTATTACCGAAGGAGACGTATCATTCTTTCTTCTTCGACAGTGTTGCGAATAATGAAGTATCATCGGTCATATGCTGTGAGCAACCGATGTCGATGATCCATTTACTTCTAGCATGTGAAGGGCGTTTCACCTACAAAAGAGTTTGCAGATGAAAACTTTGGTACCCATTTCTTGTTGAGTCCTGGAATGTTAATTTTTGATATCCATACACATATTTTTAAATCAACAAGCTTTCTAACTCTACATGAAGAAGAAATATAACCAATGGTGCCACAATAGTGACATCTAGCATGCTGAGTGTTGAAAGAAGAGTGTTGTGCATTATTAGTAGGTCTAGATTTTCTAGTGTAAAAGAATGCATTCCTATTTGTTTTCTTTGACAATGGTTTGGTTTGGTTAGGTCTGACAGTGTTGGGTTTGACCATGTTCCGATGAATCGGTAAGTGACATGTGTTAGGGTAGAAAGTAGCAACTTCAGGCTGTTTTCCTATACTAATTTCTAACTTTTTGGTGGTGTCATATAACAAGCTATATTTAGCAGTGAGTGCATCATTTCTAACAGTAGCTTGCTGGAGACTTTTTTTTCTCTTTGAGTCTGTCTTCCTCTAATTGGGTAATGGTCTTGTCCTTCTCTTAGGATAGTCTTTGGGTCTCGTGTAATAACAGCTTAACAGAAGAAAGCTCACCTTCCTCTCTAGAATAATTACTACTTCTAATCTCAGTTAGTAGGTTGGTAAGTCTTCCTATTTTACCTTTGTACTCTTTGAGTACCTTCTTAGAGGTCTGGTATTTACTACGCAGTCTTCTGTAATCCCCTAAGAGGTCAGTAAAGGCTTCTCCTAGTTTCTCAAAGGTAAAATCATCATAAGTATAAAACAGGGGGTTAGTGGTTACCTGATCGTACGCCATCAAGCATATGTTTGTAGCGTTATCTGATTGCTCGTCTTCTGAATCGCTAGCTTCACTTTCATTCCATATGCTTGAATTGGCATATCTTCGGGACGTAGAATTCTTCAGGTAGCCTTTGTCATATTTGTTCTTCTTCCTGGTTGATGATGATGTTGTTGGACAATCTTTCCTCATGTATCCTTTCTTCTTACAGCCATAGCAAATAGGATCTTTACCGTTGTTGTTGTTGTTGTTGTTGTTGCTGTTATTGTCCTTTGTTCTTCTGTTGAACCTCATGAACTTCTTAAATTTTCTTACCATAAGAGCTTGATCCTCAGTGTCAGAGTCACTGTCGTCGGAATCATCTTCTACAGTTCTTCTATGTTGAGCCTTGAAAGCGATCGACTTCTCTGACTTCTCCTTTCGTGCAACATCTTCAAAGTCTTGAAGTTCCAGCTCGTGAGTGAGTAGCTTACCTATGAGTGTTTCAAGAGACATTGTTGAGAGGTCGTTCCCTTCAATAATTAATGTAGCCTTTGGAATCCAGTTCTTTATGCGAGCTCGTAGCAGTTTACGAATCTTCTCATGGTTACTGTAATCCTTGCCTAATGATGACAGAGGATTTACAATATCCATGAATCTTATAAACATATGGATGACAAATTTGTTTGGCTTCATCTTGAATGCCTCATACTCCTGAGTAAGTCTGCTGATCTTTGACTCCTTGACTTACGTCGTACCTTCGTGGGTTACTTCAAGAAGTATCCGTACTTCATTTGATGTTGTGCAAGTAGACACCCTGTTAAATTCAGTCCTGTCTAAGGCACAAAATAAAGCGTTAATAGCACGTGCGTGACTGGCCTTTTTCTTTTCCTCATCAGTATACTTATCATGCAATTTTTCAACCAAAACATCTTCAACAAGAATTCGAAAAGGCTTTTTATAGCCATCAACAACTATAGACCATAAGTCAAAGTATAGAAATTTCAAGAAGAAACTCATCCGTGTTTTCCAATAGGTATAATTTGTACCGTCAAACAGAGGAGGTCTGTTTGTGGCTTGGCCTTCACTTGTAAACTTTACAGTTGCCATATGTTATGTTGTGATCTATGTAACAATTAAGAATAGTAAAATTATAACTGTAATGTTACCTTACTTTACCTGTATAACCCGCTCTGATACCAATTGTAGGAACGAATTTGTAAAGCACAATACTCTAGAGGGAGGGTGAATAGAGTAGGCAGCAGAATATAGATAATTTAAAAAGTTAGCAGTAAGATCATAGAGACAATAAATATCACAAATAAATAATGCAAAAGCAAAGATCAGAAAGCAAACGCAACGACGGCGATGTATACTGGTTTTTCTCTTGTGAGGACTAGTCCAGTCGGAAGAACTCTAGCTTCCAGTTGAATCCACTATTGAAAAATACCGCAAGTTTTCATACGAAGTCCTTGCAACTTCTACAAGCGCAAGCTTTGATACGAAGTACTTGAATAACTTCAATTGTGAAGAGTCTTTCTTCAATCAAGCCTCTGCTTACAATCGCTCTGAAGCTTCTAGACCGTACCGTACTGGCAAATCGACTAGAGGATTGTAACTGGCTTTGGATTTGAAAAATAAAGCTTAGAACTCTTTGGAATATAACAGTAGGCTTTAGAGAGAAGAGACGAAAGTGAATTGGTGTTTTTAAATGATCGAAATCTTTCTCTATTTATAGTTTTTCCAAAGGCAAAACTCTGGCAGAATTCGGCCAAAACTCTATGAAAAAATCTCGTAAAAATCTCTAACTGCAGGGAGGCAAAGTTTTCAAACATTCAAAACACAACGGCCACTAACCAAACTCGAGCCGAACTCTGGCCGAGTTCTGTCAGGGTTTATTCAAGGGTTTTGCAAATTAATTTTTGGTCTTTTTGAAATTCTTTTAAGTAGTTAGGAGCTTTTTGTAAATAGGGACTATTTTTCAAAACATGAAATATTTTTGAAAATATGTTTAGGGTAGCCTATTTGCCAGTTTGACTCGGTGTACAATGTATTCCTAGACTCAATAAAAAATAAAAATTATATTGCATAAAGGAAATACAGACTCGAGTGGCAAATACAGCTTCGGTCTAAAACAGATCGGATAGATATTCTTTGGCAGTGTCCAAGAGTCCAAAACATCTTTAAGTTGCCCGTATATCGAGACAGAGTTTGATCAATTATTAAAATCAGGTTTGACCATGGCCAATGGGCCAACATTGTACACGTTGCCACAGAAAAGAGAATTGTCCAAAGCTAGGAGCTATAGCTCTGTTGTAAACCAAAGAAAAGCATAAATACATGTGTTGCATAACAGTTGCCTTACAGAGTATGCATAGGTCTTGGACAACTTGTGCACAAGGAAACTAGATCTCTCGGGCGGTTCTTAGGGCGCCTTGAATCGCTCGGTCTGGGGGAGATTGTCTAGACATTTCTAAGTAAAAGAAACATCGGGTGTTGCATCACGTCCAAATAGTGATGAGCTGAACCCATGTGTCACAGCGGCTAATAACGGGAAATGACCCTTAGACCAACATATTGTTAGGTGCATTTGTGAAATCAGAGTGTATATTAACCTACCACTAAATGCAAAGATAAATAACATGCTTTATATCATATGCAAGTTGTGCTAACCTATTTTGTACAGGGATGACTGTCGGCGATGGATAAAATGGTTATGAAATATTCTATAGTCATGTTTCTTATGAATTATTAAAAAGAACCTAGACAAGTAGAAAGATCACTAGTAAATATGTAGCTTTACATGTTGACTTAGTACAGATATTTGTGAGTTTCGGCAAAAATCTGTTCGCCAGTACATGATGTGTGTTAACCCACGTTGTCGGCATCCTTTTCAGAAAGCAAAGAGACAGGGGGATTTCAAGTGAGGTAGTAAAGCTCGTCCAGCCCAGTAAAGCTTGTGGATTGCCTCGAAGCTACTTTTCATCTCCAATCAAGTCGCAAGTTTTTTTTTCCTTTGAAGGTGTCTTCACATTTCAAGCATGTAATAAAGGGATATGATGTATGGGCATTGCAGCTATTTACAAAAAAGGTTTTCAAAAGGAAATATGTAGCCAAGATAAGGCATTCTGAGTTTGCAAAGCTTTGTACTTGTATTCCTATCAAGTTTATCAATAAAAAGATGTATTTCCATTTCAAACCTCTGTATCCAATAGTTGGTTTTCTATAATTGAATATGCTGTGTGCATGTGTTTTGCTTTGTCTAGTTATATTATGCAGGTACTGGCCTTGTGCAAGCGCAACTTAGGCTTGCACAATATCATGCCTTAGCGAGGATGAATGATCTAGTAGGGATCAAAGCGAGGACGAACGACCCTAGCGGGATTGGGGCATGACAGAGTGGTATCAAAGCACGGCTTTACGTCCTTGGCCTCTTCTAAATATCAATTTTTGAAAAGTATATAAAGCATTTTGATGGCTTTCAAAAAAAAAAGGGTCCCAATTTTGAGTTATGGAAAACCAATGCCCTATACAATAAGTCCATAATATTTTATAAGACTGACAGAAGTTATACTCTTTTGTAGAGAAATGGCTCCTCCTCGACCATCTGGCCCGACCGACCCGGTAGAGCGGATTATGGACATGATGGAACTACAGAGACATGATGCCGAAGAGCGTAGCCAGATACAACAGGCCCAAATGGAGGCTCAATAGAAACAACTGGATGCCTTGGCCCATCTCGTAACTTCGCTAGTGGGCAATCAAGATACCACCACAGTGACCAAACCAACGAAAATACCTGAGATTGAGCCAGTGGATGGTGACGAACCCCAGCCGGCGCACAAGCGCACTTCCTATAGGCCAAAAGACCTCTTAGATGCGAAACCTCCAGAATTTGAGGACAGGACATCACCAAATAAGGTGATAGACTGGATCGATAAAATGGAGAGTCTGTTCACGTTCGTAGGAGTTTCGAGTAGCAAGAAGGTAGTTTGTGCCGCTTTGCAACTGCGACTGTGGGTAAAAGATTGGTAGAAAGCAAAAAAGCCGACACTACTCACAACTGCTAGGGGAGGAAAGATTTCTTGGACCTCGTTCAAGGTAGCATTTTTGGAGCAGTTCTGCTATCAGTCAGAAGATGGAGAATGATTTTATATCATTAAAGCAAAGGAGCACGTCCATGGAAGACTATGAATCTGAATTTGCCAAGTTGGCCACGTTTGCTAGTGTAATGATACCAACTGAGTAGGTTCGCATAAATCGGTTCGTTCAAGGTCTAAATGATGACATTCAGTTGAGTGTACTGAACCGGAAATATGAGTCATATCTCCAGGCCTTTGAGGCGGCGCTGTAGGTGGAACAATTTAGCCTGAGGAAGGCATCAGCTAAAGTTCAGTACGGTCGTAATCAGCCTATAAAAAGATACCACGACGGAGAGAAAAAAATAGAGGGAGATAATCGAAACAGAGTAGAGTGCGAATTCTGCGACAGTCAGGACCATACCATAGAAAATTGTCGCACAAAAAGATTAGAATGTGGCTACTGTGGCATGCGGGGTCACACCAAGAAAGTTTGTCGTTCCTTGAGCAAAGCTTGTTTCGGTTAGGGCCAACAGGGTCACGCTGTCAAAAATTGTTCAAAAAGAAACCGAAGCGACACTAAAGCGCATGGGCCGCTGAGGGACCCACCACCAATCAGAGACAATCCGCACAATCAACAGCTATGGACTAATGCTCGTGTCTTTAATCTATCCACCTCACTTGATCGTGAATGCAATACTGGCGGAGGTGAGCTTATTCCTTAAGTTTTGAGGACAAAACTTTTTCTCAATGGGTTATTATGTAGTGTCCCGCTCCTCGTGGTCCACTATGTAATACCTACGGCTTGCTGACTCAGCCTTGAACTGAGTATTTGGGAAAACTTTGCCGATATCGATTGATCACGGATGAAATGCAATAAACCTTTCCAATTGATGGATCGGCTTCTATTGAAATGAATCCAAGGGTTTTGTTGGATGCTTTCTTTCGATGCTTGGTTTTGATGAATGCATTTTCGTATTGGTTTTCGATGATTTGTTTTCATTGTTTGCTTTCATCGCATTGCAGATTCATCCGAATCTTGAGAGAAATAGACCAAAGTATGCTAATCGAATGTTGGTACGAATGCAGGAGGACGCATAGACAGAGCGTAAACGGCATGTGAAGTCCCTCGTTCTCTCAAATAAGATTCAATCTCGGTGAGTTGCTCTATGGCTTGCATTTATTTGCACACCCTAATAAAAATGATCTCTAGTCCACTCTGTTATCTCGTCCCTACGATCAACGATACCTTAATAACAAAAGATAAAGAGAAGATAATGAATTGAATCATATGCTGGATTATATACTGCCTTTTCATCTATTTCCATATGAATAATATCTGTTGACTATGAAAGTGCTTTAAATATTTTGATGTGTACAGACGGACTTGTATACGTTGCCACAGAAAAGAGAATTGTCCCAAAGCTAGGAGCTATAGCTCTGTTGTAAACCAAAGAAAAGCATCAATACATGTGTTACATAAAAGTTGTCTTACAGAGTATGCATAGGTCCTGGACAACTTGTGCACAAGGAAACTTGATCTCTCGAGCGGTTCATGGGGCGCCTTGAATCGTTCGGCCTAGGGGAGATTGTCTAGATATTTCGAGGTACAAGAAACCTCGGGTGTTGCATTACGTCCAAATAGCGACGAGCTAAACCCATGTATCATAGCGGCTAATCACGGGAAATGATCCGTGGACCAACATATAGTTAGGTGCATTTGTGAAATCAGTTGTGCTAACCTGTTTTGTGCAGGGATGACTGTCGACGATGGATAAGATGGTTATGAAATATTCTACAGTCATATTTTTTTTGAATTGTTAAAAAGAATCTCGACAAGTAGAAAGATCACTAGTAAATATGTTGCTTCACATATTGACTTAGTGCAGATATTTATGAGTTTTGGCAAAAAGTCGCTCGCCAGTACATGATGTGTGCTGACCCACATTGTGGGTATCCTTTTCAGAAAGCAAGGAGACAGGGGGATTTCAAGTGAGGTACTAAAGCTCGTCCAGCCCAGTAGTGCTTGTGCATTGCCTCGAAGCTACTTTTTATTTCCAGTCAAGTCGCAAGTTTCTTTTTCCTTTGAAGGTGTCTTCACATTTCAAGCATGTAATAAAGGGATATGATGTATGGGAATTACGGCTATTTACAAAAAGGGTTTTTAAAGAGAAATATGTAGCCAAGATAAGGCACTCTGATTTTGCAAAGCTTTGTACTTGTATTCCTATCAAGATTATCAACAAAAAGAAGCATTTTCATTTCAAACCTCTGTGTCCAATATTTGATTTTCTGCAATTGAATATGCTGTGTGCGTATGTTTTGCTTTGTCTAGTTGTATTATGCAGGTATTGGCCTTCTGCAAGCGCAACTTAGACTTGCACGGCCTCACGCCGCAGGGATCAAAGCAAGGACGAATGACCCTAGCGGGATTGGGGCATGACAGCTGCAGAGTATCAAGCTGCTTTCATTGCATCTTGGTTTGGGCATCGAAGCGAGCTTAAAATTGGGCTTGTCGTGCCTCCATCTGCTGATGTCGGTTCTCGAAATGTTTCTACTGTGCCTCCATCATGCGCAGCATCCTCTCGATGGCATTGTTAGAAGGTCCGACCCGCGAGCTGCTCGAATCGTTCGAAGCACTTTATTCTTGCTCAATCGTGGTTTTCGTCACGGGTTCAGTCACTTCTGCAATACGTAGACATACACATTAGTCTCAAGATATTACGGACTCATTGTATGGAACAACTTATCTCATCGATGCGAGATCAAAGGTTTAAGACTCTAGACGGAAAGCCAAAGTATGTAAAGCCGTGCTCTAATACCATTATGTCATACCCCGATTCCGTAGAATTGATAGTCATCCCCCAGGCATGATGTCGTACGAACCTAAGTTGGGATCGCACAAGGCATAGTCATAAGGTTATCTAAAACCCAACATCAAGCAGAGTACACAGAAAAATTGAACAAACACATTTACAAACAGAAGGAACTTTTGTTTTATTTATAATAAACATCATTTACATGACTATGTTACATTCATTTGTCTCACAGGCTACAATATAACTCGATTACAAAATGAACGCTGATAAGATAGTCGTTCCATACATTTTATCCCCATTTACAATAAAACATTTCCAAAGACCTGGGATCGTGGGGAGTCGAGACGTCATTTCTTATGGACTGAATGTGGAGTCTTCAAAAGGATCAAAACAAGCCTTCAACACACGGACGAGGCTTCAAATGTACTAGCGTCGCGTTGAGCTTAAGTGGCACGTCCTTCTTGGTTTGGGGTACCTGTGGAGAGCGAGGATCAGTACATTACACTTTGTACTGGCGAGTGGCTAATCTATAACCATACTCTCATTTGGTTCAAGAAATATTATGACTTAATTTTTGTGATCTTTCTAGCCATCCTAATAAATTTTAGACAAAAAATGATCGGCATAATGTAAATTACGCTAGAACTTACCCACGGCAGAGCATGCCATGCAATGTGAGACATACCATGTTTTTCCCTGTCAATCATTATCAATTTGGGTGTGTAGTTTGTATATGTGAATGTCACTGGCACCACAAGCCATTTTAGACTATAATTGGGTTAGACGGTAACCCTTTCAGCACGGGTAGCGAGCCATGCTGTAAGTTCCCCGAATAACCATGTTTTGCTTTAATCGAGCTCATCTATCTTTTGCTTCCTCCTAGGCCAAAACGATCTCGTGTTTCGGGGTATTGCTCGAGGAATCCGTTACTCATGCACGAGTTATCTAATGACCTTGCAAGGTTAGATTAATTATTCAAGTAAAATCTTTAGTTCATGAGTAACATAACCATTATCATCGTTGCTTTGTCGTGTTATGGCGACAGTTATTCAATGATTCAAAACTTTTCTTTTCTGGATTTTATAACAGGCATAAGGTATTAAGCATGCGATATTTTTTTGGCATAATAGTTCTATAGCGTGCGTACATGATGAATCGTTCAATGGTTCATTGAAATCTAAGCTTTCGTGCACTTACATAACCAACTAGCATTCTATTGATTGATTTGAGATTGAAGAAGGTCAAGGAAAAGAAGGGTCCAGCCACTCACTTTGATTGTTTGTTTGAGGCAAAAGACCCGTTGGCTGTGCTAGACGGCACCTACGCGATCACCTGAAATCGCATAAGCAATTAATTAGAACACTGCACAATTCAAGGAGTTCGATATGTAAATATGAGTTCGAAAACGCAAGCCATGAAAACCATCAAAAACATTCACAAAAACGTACTCAGAAAAACTAAATCCAAAGGAAAAATACGGCACGAAAAATAGAGCAACGGGAGGTCTCTCCCGACTCAACCGCAGAGTCTATCATTGAGGCACAACCCACTGAATATGGGACTTGATTTCGAAGAAGACTTTCCATAACGAGGAAAGGATCTTAATTCAATCGTTCCCGTTCGACCGATTCAACCGATCCCGATCTATCGGTTCTGATTCAATCAGTAGCGACAGTGTTCCTTTCTCGTGCACCCCGTGGACAAAACGGGGGTGATGTAGGGACGAAACACTACACAGACCACCTACTAAAGTATTAACTGATTCGTCCCATTTAGGAAGATTGTAAGGATCAATTTCAAATCGTTGGTCATCCAAGTTCAATCAATTCTCTTTAGAGAACTTGGAGGAATCATAGAGTTAAAAGGAGTGACGGATGGCTTTGGCATATTGTGTTGGTTGCCGTATATTAATTCAAGGGCATGGCAGTCGAACTCGAGGAACTCGAGTGACTCTTGGGGTTACCGAGGAGAGGTATAAGATCCCGACTGGGTGGCGAAAGATCAGTGGATCGAGCCATGGGGACGTATTATTCCTTCCATTTATTTGGTAGAAGTTAGAAGGAGTGGGCCCAAAAGGCATGCAATACAGCGTGCACAAAGACCCGTGCGTATCGCCTGGCATCTCAAAAAAATAGAGGGCATGGTTGGAAAGAAATAAAAAAATAAATAGTAGTTAAACACATAAACATTCAACAATTTACCTCTTTTATTGTGTGAATCAAATCTTGGGAAAAAGAAGCTCATAAGAAGAGATCGAGACCCTAATCCAATTATGACAAGAAGTACCTAAGAAAGGGAGGTCACCTATGTCGGGATGGAACATTAGAATGCCTCATATTAATTGGTCACTTTGGCCTCGATAGGACTATGGACAGGGCCAGCCCGACCCTGATCCAGGACCGGCTGTGCAACCGCCCGGAGCTCAAACTTTTAAGGGATACTTAAAAATTAGATTATATATATATATATATATATATATATATATATATATATATATATATATATATATATATATATACATATATATAATCTTTGGTTGTATTTTAAATATTAGTGCTAATACAATAAAATATAGTAACTTAACAAAGTTGGTTGAGATAGTTTTTTTGGTAAATTTTCACCAAGAGCATAGAAATATTTCAAAATAGCCAAGGCACGAAGTTTCTAAAAATAACAAAGAAAGCACAAGAACACCCTTTCGAAAGGCGTTTTACTTAAAAAAAACTCTAATATTTATTAATTCTGTAAGCTGCCGCTAGTTGCCATGGAAATATATATATATATATATATATATATATATATATATATATATATATATATATATATATATATATATATATATATATATATATGACGTTCCCTAAAGGGAAAATGCCCTTTGATTGGGCGTTCTTCCCTGGCATGGACGCCTCCTTTTTAGCCATGCTGGCTTCTTTTTATGTGGAGGAACGCTGGCAGCGTGGGGGTGCGTTCCAGCAGCTTTGAAGTAGTTGTGGTGGGGTGATGTTTGCAGTCTTTGACTGTGTTGGAGGGTGTGAGAAATGTATTATAGTGTGTGAGGGTGCAGTCTTTGACTGCTTTGGGTGTGTGGGGCAATGCGTGTGGAGGTAGAGGGAGAATCTAAACGTAAGAATAAGAAGGAGGGGGAGAGGGAGGGGGAGAGGGCGAAGGAGAAGGAGAGGGAGGAGAAGGAGAGGAAAAGAGTTCAGAAGAGGAAGTTGTTGAAGAAAAAAGTAAGAGTAGGAGACAAATAGATAAATTTAAAAGAAATTAATTTACTAAGTCATTAGTCCAAATCTTTTATGTTCATGTTGATTGTGTTAAGCCTAACACGACTATAATTCAAACCATAATTATAACCATATCCCTAACACATAGGCTTAAACATGACATTTAGGATCCAATTTTTTTGTTATTTTGACATCCATCATTATAGATGACTAGTCAAAATGATGTACGAATACCAGGTGGTCCTACAACTCCAGCCATTGTACATAAGCGAAAGTCTCACATTTCTAGGCTCTTATTTTCAGCAGAGGTAATCCAAATTTTAATTAACTGATTTTATTATTGTTAATTATATTAAATTATACTAACCATATATATATATATATATATATATATATATATATATATATATATATATATATATATATATATATAATCCAGGAGTAAAATTTTGAGAGCATGAGTGCCGGTCATTATGGGAGTTGACTGCAAGCCAAAAGGCCTTGGTAGTGGCTTATGGATTTGACCATGTTGACACTATACGTATTAAGCATCATGACAGAGCCTAATATTGAGTATCATTGAGCGGTGGTGGCCAACAAGCAACACATTTCTGTAGGAACCCTAGAGGGGGGGTAAATAGGGTCAAGCTAACTAATCAAGCACTTAGCACAAGCTAATTGGCAATTTAAAAATATAAGTGCAAGAGAAGAAGCAATAACAATACCGATACCCGATGTATCCTGGTATCCTCCCAAGAGGCACTCCAGTCCCGGAACTCTCTCCGGCTTTAATCCACTGTTTGAGTCAATAGTTACACACGAGTTTGGATCCGAAGAACTCGCCAACTTTTTACACGAGGGCTTTAATCCGAAGGCCTCTCCGACTTCAACCAAGAGTTTGGATACGAAGACTCTCCAACTTCAACCTTTCACAATAGGTTTTGATCTCCTTATACAATAAGATGAAGATCTTACTTTTCAACTCAATAACTCTAACACAATTTGTGGATGGCAAATGAAAGCTTTGTAGAGTTGTTTGTGGATAGGCTTTGGTGGTTTGAAAAAATTTTAGGCTCAAAGCATCAACCTTGAATGAAGGGGTTCAAGGCTATTTATAACCAAAGCAAAGGAAAGTGCAATAATGCAACTTTCTCAGGCTGACGGATCATCCGCCGGATTTCTGCGAAAATCTGCTGGATCATCCGCCTATATAGTCCAACGGCTATAAATAGAGCCGTTGGGATCAACCATTCGTAAAATTCGACCGTTGGAATGCAAACGGTCATATGGCAGAAAATTCGTCAAAATTCTGCAGTTTTCTGCCGGATAATCCGAACACTCACAGAAGGTATTCTGTGAGACCATTCGGATCTTCCGTCGGATTTCCGCGGAGATCCGTCGGATTATCCGCCAGGATTTTGAAGATTGTCCTAGGTTATTTTCTACCCTACCTTTCGATTTTGACATCTATTTGTTGTGTTTACAATGATTCCTAAGACTCGTTACAGACTCTAAATATACTGTAGTAGGATCAGGCTTCTGCAGAGTCTTGAAATGATGATGGCTTGGCTTGGCTTCTTTCTTTGATAGGTGCTGGCTTTTTCCCTTGGCGGCAGCTGTCCAAAGATATCCAGTTTGTAAAAACTGAATACCTTTCGGGGGCTTCGTCCCCGAACCCCCGACGAGGGGCGCTGCCCCCTCGACTCCCGCCCGCTGACCGGGCAGTGGAACCCCCGAGTGCGTGGCTTCGGAGATGTCGTCGGTTGGTTCAGAGAAATCATGTGGGATCCGTCATCTTTAGTCCACCATGATTTCTTCATTGCATATGTCCACATTGATCTTGCTTATTACTTTTCTGCATGTACAAGTTAGACGAACAAAGCAATATACATAGTAGCAAGTATGATAAGTTTAATGCACATTAGGACAATGCTGAGTTTAAGTATAAGTGCCAAGGTGATAGCATAAATGATAGTGATATCATAATGATTAAACTTAATTGAATGACCACAATCAAAAACATAGTTTTGATTTTGGCAACCCGATTAAGTTTAAGATAGATAAGCTCATATCACTAATAAGTAAACCAATAGGCACATATCACCAAAGGTATAAATATAAGTAGAAATGCTATAGCGATAGTATAAAAATTAGTGATAATGAAATGCTAAACTTAACATATTAACCATATTCAAAAACATGATACAATCATTGGACCAACAATTTCAACTACCTTTCGGAGAGAAGGATCATGTTAGGTGATGTCTAACAGATTCTAGGGTTACCTATCGAGGGTTACCATGTATATTACAATGAGGGGACAGATGCTTCTGGTATCATTAGGAAATATACCTCGGATGATGTCCTCCTGTAAATTCACCTGAACATAAGTGTCAAGCTTCAAATATACGAATTTCAAATGTACTGCTATGACCAACGGCTCTAGCATATACTCTCCAACAACAGTTTGGAGAAACACAAGTATATACAATTCTATGAGAATTATTACTTTTAGATAAACAACTAAAATTATATTTAATTTCTAGATCACTAATAAAATTCCTAAATTCGTAAGGAGAAATAAATGGTTTACCAACCAATATAATTCGTGAGTGAAAATATCTAAATCATTACTATTTTATCATCAACATTATTGCTTTTAGGGTCAATGTTCTCTTCAATTTGGTTTACAGTGCTTGGACTGGCACAAAATTGATCTTGGTTATTACAAAAAGGTTGATTGCTGAAAATGATAGTTGTCTTAATATTTGATACTGAGGGATTAATGTAAATTTAATACAAGATGAACCTAAACTACTTTGAATAATAAAATTCCATGCTTCTTCAGTATCTACTATTAAAAAAGTATATGTAAAAAACTGCCTTATTGTAAATTCATAACTAATTGAAAAATGATCACTAATAATATTACGTAAGCTCGTAAGCTAGCTAATGTGATACTATGATAAGAGGAAATAAGATGACAACTACCTCCTTGGTAAGATAATCCATCTAGTATACCTCCATGTTAGCAAATTATTGTTAAATTTTGATCCGTTGTCACAAACTTTTTTGAAGGGAACGTAGCTTAGAAATAGATGCTGAAAATGAAGTTTGGAAGTAGATTATGAAAAATAGCTTAAGAAGAGTTGGTGGACAACAAACCTCAACGTAGATGCTTGTTGGTTGAATTGCTTTTATGAAATTCACCTCCCGTATAGTAGAGATGAGTAGATTTGTGATAAAGAGAAAGAAATTATGTTGGAGGAAAGAGAAGAAGTGTAGATGGAGGAAAATATCTGGTGTGCTAGAGAATATATAGATGAAACAAATGATAGTTACAAGCTTAATGTTAGTTACTCCCCTCTATTCTAACCTACTTTATCCCCTATGCCATCCCATAAATAGTATAATGTATCTCTCCCTATCCCTATCCCTATCCCTACCTCTCTGGCAAAAAGAAAACGTACATAAGAAAAAAGCCGATAGGAAGGACATTTTTTCCTTGGAAAACGTTCTACCTAAGGGCGTTTTCCTTTTTTATAATTTTTTTCCGCCCACTATCCGGGGAGCTGACGGCCATTATCTATTTGTTTCCAAATAGGTAAAACGCCGGTGGAAATGGCATTTTATATTTTTTTTATTTTTTTATTTGAACGCCCTTCGAAAGGGCATTCTTGTGCTTTCTTTGCTACTTTCAGAAACTTTGTGCTTTTGCTGAGATTTTGAAATATGTTTGTTCTCTGGGTGAATTTTTTTGTTTTTAGTATATAGTTTTTAGGAGGGACAGCATTTAAATTCATGTTGTTTGTAATATTATAGCTCAGGTTATAGGATGTAGTTGGAGTCCATTCTGGATATGGTAACAACATATTTGTGGAATCCAAATCTAGTTAAATATTTGATTTGATTAGATTTGGATGTCCACAATTGATACTGTGCTATTTTAGATATAATATGAATCTTATTTTAGGAAATCCTATTATGATCTAAGATAGGACGTTGATAGAATATTTTAGTCATAATAGGATTCATATTTTATTCCTATTTAGGAAATTATATTATGACTAGAATATGATTTTCTCATCCTATATATATGGGGTGAGGGTGGAGGTACAAAGCACAACACAAAAGTGAAAATTCGGAGTGCTCGTCTACAGGAAATTTAAGAGAAAGTCTATACCTTGCTATTAGGACTTCGTCATTCAAGACAGAATGAAGAAGAAGATCTAACCAAGTAGTCGCCAACTTTGGTTAGGGAGATTGCTATATGTTGGTGAGTGATTTCAATTGTAATATTATATTTTTCTTCTTAAGAGTAGTGAGGGGGTTGAACCTATTAGCGCAAAGGGTTCAACATTAGTTTTGTCAATCTTGTTGTCACGACCCACACCCGGATATTCGGGCATGAGTACGTAGGCCATGCCCAGCCTACACTACAGTATCGACGGTAGTACATTGTTAAGTACCCAATAATATATTTGAACAGTTCTATAATCTACTAAATCATCATGTACACAAATCATATACAGCTAAGGGAGATATGAAAGAAAGACAATAATGGAATCTATAAATGATCATACATAACAAGAAATGTATCAGAGACATCCGATGAACAAGACAAAAAAATAGAAAAGAATATGGCCTAGAGCTCACAAGAGTCACACGATCCAAAAGAATGTCGAGATCTTTCATCGTGAAGTCCAAAGTGTGAGGCATAGTATTACCTTAAAAATAGTTATCCAGTCAGGATTGGAACGAGCATATAACTAGCAACAATTCCCAATAAATAATAAAGACTATGTAACAATAAATAGAGAGAATATACAAGAATAAGTAAAATGTATATGAAAGTAGCATGTCATAGTAAGACTGTAAACTAGAGCGAGGAAGAGTAAATAATGTTATATCATATATAAGAGTCAGGAATCTATATTAACTATGTGAGTAAGTACTAGCTTCGACATGTGGCTGGCTTGGGAAATTGTACAAGGTCTACTGGCCTGGTTAATCATACGTAGGGTGTATGATTAATACTCACAAAGAACTAATACATGCACAAGGACGGTATTGACCACATATCTACACTACTATTCCCTACCCCCGTCTGAAACAGTGGATCCAACTATGACATGTTATGACACGGATTCTCTGAGAAGGTCGTGAGCCTTCACAAGAATCGTGTCTGTACAATGCACAAGAACAAGGACAAGACTTGCACAAGATATACCAAGAAATATAAGGAATAACATCTCATGAGGGGATCCAGACAAATACCAATCCGTGTGACCAACATGTCAAAAAATCAAGGATATCTACACTAAATACATGAAACATAGGAAATAACATAAATGAAAAATTATCAGAGAATGTACTCGCCTCAATTGAGTTGGAATCGACATGCACGACACGAACGTGTCGACACAGAATAGGTACCGATGCTATGCTGTACAAGATGGTCCCAAATAATGATACAGACGGTTCCATTGAGTCCAGAATAGTCCAAATAGCCTACTTTGGTATAAAGAAGCCCAAAATGAGAGTCCGGCACGATAATCGAATCAGGCAATAGGAAACGATGAAAATAGTCGCAATTTGATTACTAAAATAAAATTGATTAAGAGGTTAGTCATAAGTTCAAGAATACACTTATTTTTATTAAGAAAATAATAGTTGCTATTTAAACTATAATTGGATATTTAAAGGTATTTGCATCTATTTAGAAATTATTTGAAATTATATATATATATATATATATATATATATATATATATATATAAGCCCATATAGTTTATTAGAAATATATGTCAAAACAATATACTCATGCTTTTACATGAAAAACCTATGATTAGACCCAAATGAGAATTCTAAAGTCCATGTTCATTATATATATATATATATATATATATATATATATATATATATATAAGCCCATATATAAGCCCATATAGTTTATTAGAAATATGTCAAAACAATATACTCATGCTTTTACATGAAAAACCTATGATTAGACCCAAATGAGAATTCTAAAGTCCAAGTTCATTATATAAAAAAAAAATATTTTTATATATAATATAGACCAAAACTTAACTAATTTTATGGGCCAATGCCCAAACTAGCAAATAACCATCCTATAGGGCTTGAAGCCCACGACCAAAGTCATAATAATATAAAAGCCTAAATTAATAGTTCAAAATAATAACTATAATAATAATAGCAGATAATAAATATGAAAATCCCTAAATACTTTCATCAACAACAAGGAAAGAAATTTAAGCTTAATTACGGTCATTAATAAAATTAGCATATTAATTAATCTATATATCAATATAAGGGGCTTGGCTGCTGCCACAAATTCCTAATCCTTATCAATATCCAAAATTAACCTATTAACATTAAATCCTTTCATAGTCCATTTACCACTCCTTTTAATCCACCAAAACCTAACCATTAGTCAAGGGAGGTGGTCTTCACAGCTCATTCATTACGACTCCTAAAATTCAAATTTGACAAAAGGGAGAAAGCTGTCTCATTCATTCACAAACCTAATCATTAGTCAAGGGGGAGGGTCCTTGATGACCGGCGTCGGCACAGACGGGGCAGAGAGCGGATCTGGGCCCGAGGTCGAAGTGCTGAGGTGACGACGAAGGCGCAGGAGGTTGGCCGCAGTAGATCTGGCTTGCTCGGCCGGATCTGGGTCTCGCGGCAGAGCTGGTCGCACGAAGGTGAAGATGGCCGCACGGAGGCGGCACCAGCGGAGCTTGAGCGCACGGGGAGGCACGGATCTGATAGTGATGCACCAGATCAGAGGATGAGGAGGAAGGGGGGTTCTTAGGTGCTGGTTTGGAGGCGCAGTGCTCGAGACTGGTCGGAGGAGGTCGGGCCGGTCTGGCCGGGCGGAGGCGACGCGTCAGGTCAGTCGCCTTTTCCTCTTTCTGGGGTGTTTTTTAGGCGATAGTGATGGTGATTGTGTGGTTAATGGCGGTTGCGGTAGTGGTGGCCAGCCGGGATGGCCTGGCGTGGCCGGGCGGCCGGGCGGCGAAGTCCATGAGGTTCTCTCCTTCTCTCTCTGTGTGCTCAGTGTGGGGGATGTTTGGTGGTGTTCACTATGGGGGGTGGTGGCTGTGGTGGCCGGCGTCGAGGTTGGAAGGAGTGGACGGTATAACAGTGGTGGCCGGAGCCGAGGCAGGGAGGAGTGGACGGGGTGGCGGCGATATGGTGAATGTGGTGGTGATGAGTCTCTCTTGGTGCTGGTGATGCTGGCCAAGTTGGTCGGGGGGGGGGGGGGGGGGGGGGGGGGGGTCGTGAATGTCGGGAGGTGGGTGAACGAAGAGATGTGGCCGGGGCTGCCATTGGTGGGGGTGACGTCAGCCAAGGATGTCGGTGGCAGTTTTGTGTGGTCGGGTCAGGGGGTGGATTGAGCTAGCTAGGAGAACGGCGGTTGAAATTTTGCCTAGGGATGTGTAGGGGATTTTCTTGTAAAATATAGGGGAAGGTGTAATATTTATAGGGTAGGAAGGGGAAAACCCTAAAAGGCTCAATGTAAATGTAATAAAAATAGGGAATTAGTTGAATGCTAACTGCTAACCCCATTGCTAATCACTAATATTTAGTTGCTATCCACTATTTAAAACAGTTAATAGATATATTTATTTATTTTTAGATCATATTAAATAATTATTTTCTTATACAAAATTAAATATTATAAAGAAAATTAGAAAAAGGACAAGAATGATATATGACAAAAATATAGTTTTTTCTCAAAACCAAAGACCCAACCAATAACGTTGGCATATCACGATCGAAAATATTAAAACTCAGTATTTTTAAAGATTCAGAAAAATTCAAAATTAGAAAGGGCAAAAATTCGAAGAAAATCCAAAAATTTGGATAACGGAGGTTACAAATCTACCATCCTTAAAGAAATTTCATCCTCAAAATTTAAGGTTGGCAGGGGGATCAAAACGATAGCGGATTTAGTCAATAACTTAGGCACGATCAAAGATCGACGATCTTGGCACGATCAAGATAATCAAATTTCAAAATAATTTAGGCACGACTAATGTTTTGGCACGGTAAAATCGTAATATGAACAGAGTTTCATAGGTGTCATTTAGAGTAAACTCCAGTCATTTAGGCACGATTAGGAATAAATATAAATTATTTTAGGCACGATCTGAGTCATGGCTAACAGAATCGAAGAGGGAATTTGAGTTTCACATACCGAACAATCAGTAGAGTTTAGGCTTGACAAAAATCGGGCTCAAAGTCGCACAGGCACAATTAAGATGAAAACTTAGATACGACCAAAGATACAATTTGGGCATGAACAAGTTCAAAACACTTGATCACGTGCGAAATCAAGACTCGAACGTTTTCAAATTTTTGGAATAACTAAAACCACCTAGGAACAATTTAGGATATAGCTATGAAAAATTTAAACCTATATATGATTATGAATGAAATCCGAGCACGGGTAGAGAATCAAAATTTAGGCACGACAGAAAAGAGTATTCAGTCACGATCAAATTAAATTCTGTCACGACTAAGTTCATAGTCGAATCAGATAGTCGTGATTGAAGATCAAAACTTTAGGCATGATCTGGGATAAAATTAATATATATGGTCACGTTCCTTAGAATCTCGATCATGGGAATCAAAGTCGCCAAATCGTGCCAGGTCATCTAGGCACTACCAAACGTGAAGAATAGGTGGTCAAGTCAAATTATGATTAGAACGAAACTAGTCATTATTAAGAATTTAAATCAAAGGTTTAGGCACGAACGATAATGGCATTGAAATCCAAACACAATCATAATTGAGATTTTGACGTGATCGAAGATCGAGCCAAATCAACTCTTGAGGTAAAACATGAATTAAGCACGATGAAGAACAAAATTCATGTCTGAGCACGAGTAACAAGGGATCGAAATTCAAGTCACGATCAGATTTAAAATCATCCAGTATAGTCAAGAATCAAGTGTGTCGGTGCGATATAGAAGACCAAAATCGATTGGTCACAATTGAAGGAAATCAATTTGGTGATCTTGAAATTTAAGGAACGATTCAAGGATAGGGAAATCCATCTCTTCCACTATGATAGGAAATCAAAAGATAGGATTTTTATAAGGAAGTCAATCATCTCACTCTACTTTGACTATTACCAGATTATCCGATGTCATTTCCCAATTATACCTTTCTCTTACAAGTCCAGACATATCACTACCAAATCACTATGTTTAATCCTTAGCGACTACTACCAAAAATTATAATCTTTTATTCCAAAAATTATAATCAAACCTTATGTGACTACTACCAAAAATTATAATCTTTAGTCATGGAGATTTGAACCCTGCCATAATACTACAGGCTTGACCTTTATTCCAAAGACACCAATTCGCTTTGGCACTAGTCCATGAAACATTCCCGTGTTAGAACCCCTTAATTTTTTTCTTTTATCAACTTAATGCAAATCCCTCCACTTGTCGTTAACCTGGATCCAAATTCCTAAATCAAGGTTTATAAAATCTTTGATCTTGTCCAAATTACACCCTTCTTATTACTCGAATCTAATGCCACCCTACCCTAAAAATATTCTCCTTTATTCTAAATATTAATTTTCATATTTCCTTCAACCTTTATACCTTCAAATATTTATCCTTCTTAAACTAAAAAAAAATTCTGCAAAAGTCTCTCATTTTTTTTTTCCTATAACTCAAAATTTTTGTGTTCTCTCGGTTCCTAATTATTTTCTCACCAATATCTTGTTTAATTTCGTATCATCCTCGCATGTAGTCATAAGCTCCCTCCCATGTATTTGGATTCCTAATTTTAGTATTTAATCTTAATTTAAATACGAGATACCTCGAGATCGGATCGGCTTCGAATATCCTCATCAGTTATAAAAATATAAGATATCACAGTCCTTACCATTAAGGTACATTCCAGTGTTTTTCTTTCCCGAAATCCTCCTACGTTCCTTCTAAGGTAATCCATACTCAAAAGTTCTCTAAGTGTATTTCCAAACTGACCATATCGATCTCTTGATTTGTTTCCAATCTCTGTCGTACCATTTTCCTACTAATTCTATCTCAATGTCTAATATTCTATATTCCTACAAGGATTATCACATGATAACAAATACCATCCCTTTCGAGCTAGATGATTATGATAGTTCATTGTCTTCCTCGAGAAAATAGGTACGAAAATTCAAGAGATTTCAAAGTATGGATAACAAATTTAGATATGGGATAATTTGATGGACGTAAGTACGACAGAGATAAGCAAAACGAAGAAAGGATGGTAAGACAAAGGAAATGATGATAGAAATTTGTTTTTTGATCATATGGTCATAACGTGTCACCACCATATTGTAGAACAAGGATATTTTGGCAATTTATAATTTTTTTGATTATCTTAATATTATTTAATTAAAGTGTTGTGCTAGTTTTATTAATTGGTAAAACCTTAGAACTACATTGGTTAGATGTTAGCCATGACCATAGAAACTTGGTTAGCGAGATTAGATAACTTAAGTTAGACTCTAATCTTGCTAGAGTGACACTAGAATATATTAATTGACTTAAACAAGAAGCTACAATGGGCCTTTTCTTAAAGAGGCTTTACATGACATGTTAGAAAGGGCTTTAGCCATTTTCATCCAAACCTAGCCCTAGCCAACCTCATGGCTAGCCACAAGGAGCCTTCCCCTTCCTATTAATAGCCTACATAGCCTCATTCTTCCCCCCTTTCATTACAAACTCTAATCATAATTTATGTTCTTCCCCAAATTGCCTCCAACATCCAAATTGAGTCCAATTTCTCACAACCGAATTGCAAACTCTTTCCCTAGAAAAGACGAAGCCTCTATTGTCTAGTTTGGGAGCATTTGGAGCAATTGACCATTGAAGTTTGGTGGAGATCTAGATCTAGAAACTTTTATTGAGAATCCATCTCTCAATTGGTAAGAGCCCTCTAAACCTTCAAATTTTCTTTCCTCTAGTGTAGATGCATTCATTTAAAGTCCCCCTTGCATTATGAAGGTTTTGGATCAAGTTTGGATTCGTTTGATGTGCATATCACGAGAGTACCGGATACGCACACCAAGTGTTCGATGAAATGACTTTAAGGGTATTTAATGATTAAATTTTGGTTGTAATTACGTTTTTCTATAGTTTATATGTTGAGTTAGTGATGTAGAGTGTTAATTTGTGATTTTGGATTGGTTAGTGGATCAATATTGGTTTCGGGGCCTTGGGTTGGGTGTTCTGCACTGTGCAAACCATGTTGTTGTGTCCTGCCTCAAGTACAGACCACTCTATCATGTTCTGCCCTTGTTTTGGGTTAGCTACTGCATACTTTGACCTACAATTAAGCCTATTGTCTTGTTGCATTCGACCACAACCTTCATTTTGGCTCAAACCCCTTCCATTATGCTGTCCCCTCCCAAATGTTCAGTAGATAGCTTTTGTTCAGACCCCATTGCATTGTGTGTAGCCCTTGTGTCTTGATTGCATGTTCCCCTGCATCCTTAGTTCACACGTTTAAATGCTTACATTAGATGTCCTAACATCCATAATTACCTACTGTCCACTGCTCACAAATTGCCCTCTCGAGCACACCTTTATCTGATCTTATTCCCTTAAATCTCATATCACTGTTTGTGAATAATTGCCCTGCTCATAATAATATGAGCAACCATGTGTATATTGTGGTTTCCATTGAAATCAAAATCCAACCATTGATGTTATGTTCATCCTTATGTCCAGGCCATGTCTTATGCAGTCGAGCCACTAACCATCATATCCCCCTCCCCTGCAGGTCATTCATTGCATACCCTTTTGTTCAGACTTTAGGTATCATACCACTGATACCTGGAGTTAGTCCACATTATCCTTTAGTTTAGTACAATTCCCCTGCAATTGTAGTTCAGACCTCCACCTCATATACTGCCATTACCATATCATTGCATTAGCCATTGTTCTGTCCCTGCATCAGACCATATATGGACTTGGTAAATAACATGATGGTTCAGCCACCTATACTCTAACATCCACTTTATCCAGTCCTCACATTGGACCTTCATTCACTACTCCTATTTGTTCTTCCCCTAGTTTGGTCAGTCGTGGCCTTCATTTTGGTTCAGATTTGTTTACCTATATGTTATGTCTAGGAACATCTAGTAATGCTCTGCCTCTGATCTATCATATTATCCCATCTTGTTCACTCCTTAAAGGATGAATGCCACATACTCTGTACAGTTTTTTTAAAGTTTCTGCCATCACCTTACTTCAGATTCATTAACTCTTTTGTTCAGACAACCACCATGAAGTTCAGTGCATTGGCTATGCATCAACCCATTTCATCTTAGTTCAGGCTTTATGGTCAGTCTTGCTCCTTCATTCAGTATTTTTCCTGCACATTAACTCATGTTGAGTTCCCTTAGCTCTGTCCTGCATCCTAAGTATCACTTAACACTTAACCCTCTAATGATACTGTCCTGCACACTTGACGGCCCTTGCATTTATCTACCCATTGCATTTACCTGTCCTACATGTTAGGAATCTGTAGCCTATTACATTATGAGTTCAGATTTGATTAGATGTTAAGTCCACACTTTTTGATCATTCATAGCATTGATGTATCTGCCCCTTAGGTGTAACAGCAGGTAGAAGAGGGGATGATGAGAAGGGGATCATTAGTAACTGTGATAAGAGTGAAGTAACAGATTAAGTATGTGGGTGAGTGAATCAAGAGAGAGGCTAGGTTTGAGGCAAATTCTCATTTCCCTTGGTATTCCCTTTGTATCCCGGATGATGATTCAGTTGTAATGCATCCCTTATTTAGCCCATTTATATGTTAGTGTTCAGTCTTGATGTAGATGTGTGTTTGTTAGTGTACCAATTTAGAGTTTAGTAATGCCATATAGAATTTGTGAGGAGACATGGTATCTGCTACTCAATTTATGTATCAGAGCTTTGCTAGAGGAAGGGATGAGCAAGAAAAGGGGTGTTAGCCTAGAGAGGGGTTCTCTCTAAAATCTACAGGTAGGAGAAGAAGGAAGCATGGCAGCAGCAGTTGGTAAGGGGTTTAGTTTAGCAGTAGAAGCTTTTTCACCTGTGCAATTGAGTGCACAGATTTAACTTATGGCCCTGCATCTAGGGGATAGAAGAGAGCAATTGTGTTGGTGTCTTGAGAGTGTATCCTAGTGTACCTTGTGTATCCTAGTGTGTCAGAGTTATGTGTTCGAATGAGAATGTTAGACAAGTTATCTTAGGTACAATGCATATGTTGTATCATTCAACTGATACATGAATGACCAATCCATTCATTTGTTGGTTGGTCTGTTCTGATGCAAATGTACCAGTTTATAGTCCATAATAGCTTGTCCAGTACAATACGTACATTGATTTGCCTTGTCTATATATATATATATATATATATATATATATATATATATATATATATATATATATATATATATATATATATATACTTCCTTGTATGCTTTATGTAACACAATACTCTTGAGTTTCTGTCCACAGAGTCATTTTACAGTTAACTCCTGGGTTAGCATCCAAATCCAAGTTCTTTAGCCTTCATATAGTTTAAACTGTTGCTCTATTGTT
The DNA here is from genome assembly GCA_029216955.1 of Iris pallida. Taxonomy (NCBI): domain Eukaryota; kingdom Viridiplantae; phylum Streptophyta; class Magnoliopsida; order Asparagales; family Iridaceae; genus Iris; species Iris pallida. The sequence goes on from JANAVB010031619.1 coordinate 10,379,748, forward strand.
CAGATTATACTCTTGTTTCAGTACCCATGTGCCTTGATTAGCCTTAGTATAGTAGCAGTAGCTTAGGCAGTTATGGGTTGGGGATATATGTTTTTGAGTATATATGTATATTATACATTATATTGGGTTAGTAGACATACTCATTCATAGTAATTGAACATAAGTATAAGGGGAAGGGTAGAGGTAAGTTGGCTTGTATCAATAATTGTCCAAATGGATTAGATGGAGTATAAGATAGGGGAATTACCTTGGTGTGACAAAGCATGACCTAGAATTGTCCATTTTCATTAGATTGACTAAGTTTGACCAAGTTTGACCTTGACCTAGATATGGTCTAACAGTATGCATGTAGATTTATTGTTTACTCTAGAACAATAAATAACCCGTATATCTCAAATATATGTTTGCGTGACACCGCCTTGGGCATCAATTCTTATTCATTGCTCTAGATGACAGGCGAGTACATTATCTGATAGTTTTTATTTATTACTTGATGATTACTATAATTCAGCTTCTAGTATAGTTCTATTTTGATTCTCTGTCATAAGACGGATTGGTATTCTGGATTCATTCACTCGCGACACGTGTATTTGACTCGTCTAAGCCCCTACTACCAGAACCACTCACAAGAACCACCTACTCGAAACATCTACAAGCACCATTTACCTCTGACTAGACTCGTACTCTATTTATGTGTCAAAAATACTCGAGTAAACATATAAACATTCTCAATCATACAAGAACCACCGCTACAAGCAAGATAGTCGTCGTTGCTAGGCTAAGCGTGCGACGTGCCGTATTCAATAAGAACTACAAAAAAGATAGCCATCGCCGCTAGGCCAAGCGTGCGATGTATCGTATTCAACAAGAACCACAAGTAAGATAGTCGTCGTCGCTAGGCCAAGCGTGCGACATACCGTATTCAACAAGAACCACAAGAAAGATAGCCGTCGCCGCTAGGCCAAGCGTGCGACGTGCCATATTTAACAAGAATCACCCCTACAAGAAAGATAGTTGTCGCCACTAGGCCAAGTGTGCGACGTGCCGTATTCACTACTTGTTTAATCATTACATGTCGAACTCGATGTTTCAAAACACACTGGATTAGTGTCTTCTACTAGATTCATATTGTCTCATATTTTATAGATTGGACTCGTATTATATTGCTCTAGTTTAGTTGTCTCTGTTTACAGTCTTCATTGCCATGTTCTCCTGATTCACTATATTTACTTTCCTTGTTCTAAACTGTTGTTCCATTTTCACTACCTGTCTCAACTTTTCATGTTCATCAAGTATAACTGTCTATAACTTCTTTGTAGTCTTTATCATTTATTTGGAACTACTAGAGGAGATGTGTTCGTTCCATCCTGACTGAATATATTTTTCAGATGTTTGTCTAGAGGATACGTGCCACACCTGCTATGGATCCGAGGAGGGAATAGCTACCTTGGGTCCAGACTCTCGGGAGTGACCGGGTGACCTAGTTTAGTGGACTTGTTTTAGATTCTTTGTTTTGAACTTAAATTGTAATAATTTGAAGTTTTGACATTGTATTTGAGATTTATTTCAGATATTATTTTATTTGTTGTTTGTTGAGTCTTTATAGTAATTTAGACTTCTGTGATATCTTATCGTACTTTAGACTGTGATTGAGTATTATCATACCTTATACTTGTCCTCCATTCGGAGTTGAGATCCGTGACATGTACATTATATTATTGTGTGAGTTGTTAGTTAGTGTCCTAGAACAGCGTTCTACCGTCAATTCTGTGGTATAGGCTGGGCACTGTTACGCTCTCGTGCCCCTATACCGGGTGCGGGTCATGACATAACGAAATCGTTTCTCTTTCCTTTTTCTTACACTTGTCTAAAATCAACGAAAGCAACAGAAATTCCAACCTCCAAGGTGTCCATCTTTGTCTAAAGTCAATCTCTTCCTTACTAAATCTTCCTCGTGACTTCCAAGTCACTAATAACCCATTACTGATAATCTTGTGGCCTATGCTTTATACCTAAGGTCCTTTATTTATGTAAATTCTAGACTTCTCCGTCTAAATTGTCAGAGTCCTTTTACTCTTATCATTCTCTGATGTCAACTCCATGTCATTGTATTCCCCCATAGAAATCTAGTTCCAAAACTATCATTTATCCTATTTAAACAACCTCAATTATTGTTCATAATCAACATCAAATTTGTTGGCAATCCCGTAGAATCATAATTCCTTCATATGTAACCGTTTCTTAAAATTTCACATGTAAATTACTTATCCAAGTTGGATGACCTTCTAGCCTTGTCATATCTCCCCTAAATAAGTTGTAAACTCTAAGTATCCCAAATTCGATTCTTAGTCATCACTCATGTAAATTTATTATAACCCTTCTACTATTTCTGTTTTGGTAATTCCTTGAAATTTTTAGAATTTCATCCATTGTATAATAATCACACCTTCTTGATTACTCAAGTAAAGAAGATAATCCAATACTTTCTTCGATGGCTTTTACCACTGTAATAATTTTATAAAACTTTTCCTTAATATTTTCCTTATCGCAAGTCCATAAAATATTATCCTCTAACCTTCAATCTATAACCCATATTTATAAATCATTTTTGGTCTGACTATATAATCCATGTTCCTCTAGATTTACCTGTTATCTTCCGTTATTTTCTGAAACCTATTCCGATAAGCTCTCAAGCCCCAAATGTAATATCTGGGTCGAAATTCAAGTTCCCTGATTATAACCTAAAAATAATTCTCAACCTTTATATATAAGATTTGCTAGTCATTGTCTCTTTTCAACTCGAATAGTTAAAATTTCAAACTCCACTATCTTGTTCCTTCTAGAGTCTATAAACTCATCTTAATGCAAGAATCGGGTTCGGCAACAGATAGGTGTTTTAAGAATTAGGATAAGCAAAAGCGAAATAAAATAGACTCAGTATAGTTTGAAGCAAGATTCTCAGGGGTTATCCCTGGAACGTATCAAGAGATCCTAATTGTGATTGAATATCAAAACTCCTAAAATATTCTATGACTCAAAATCCTTATCCTAGAGCAGGCTCGCAGTAGTAAGGCTAAGCCAAAGTACTACCATGACGTTGCACCGGTTGCAAAGACTGACCTGCATGGGCTACCGTAAAAATATGTCACGATTCGCACCCGGATATTCGGACACGAGTACATGGGCCATGCCCAGCCTACACCGTAGTATCGGCGGTAGTATACTGTCAAGTACCCAATAATATATCTGAACAGTTCCATGATCCACTAAATCATCATGTACTCAAATCACATACAGTTAAGGAAGATATGAAAGAAAGGCAACAATGGAATCTATAAAATGATCATACATAAAAAGAAATATATCGGAGACATATCCGATGAACAAGACATAAAACTAGAAAATAATATAGCCTAGAGCTCACAAGAGGTCAACTCATGATCCGAAAGAATGTCGAGATCTATCATCATGAAGTCCAAAATGTGGGGCATAACATTACCTAAAAAATAGTTATCCAGTCAGGATTGGAACGAGCACATCACTAATAACAGTTTCTAGTAAATGATAAAGACTATGTAACAATAAATAGAGAGAATATACGGGAATAAGCAAAGTGTACATGAAAGTAGCATGGCATGGTAAAACTGTAAACTAGAGCGAGGAAGAGTAAAGCAGGTTATATCATGTACAAGAATCAGGAATCTATACTAACTATGTGAGTAAGTACTAGCTTCGACATGTGGCCATCTTGGAAACTTGTACAAGGTCTACTAGCCTGGTTAATCATACGTAGGGTGTTTGATTAACACTCACAAGGAACTAATACATGCACAAGGAGGGTATTGACCATATATCTACATTACTCCTCGTCTCCGATTGATACAATAGATCCAACCAAGACACGTTATGACACGGATTCTCTGAGAGGGTCGCGAGCCTTTATCACAACTCGTACCCGGATATACGGGTACGAATACATGGGCCAGCCTAGCCTACGCCGCAGTATCGACGGTAGAGCGCTGTCAAGTACCCGATACTAACTACAATATCTAAAAGATCCATAATTATAAAGGTACTCATATCATATCACAAATGCTAAGGAAGATAAGACAAGAAAGATTACAATATCGCTAGAACAACTAGAATCTACATAGGATCAAATGAGACAAGAAATGAAATGGAGGAAAAACAATAGTAAAACTAAAATAACTATCAGACCTAGAACTCCTGGGAGACAACTCACGGTGAAAGAATATCGAATCTGCCTCAGCTAGCATCATCTTGTAGTCCAAAAATATGGGCATAACAACTCCTAAAAATATTGTCAACGTATCCTGTCAGGATGGGAACGAGTACATAAATTAACAGCAGTTCTAAATGAATTGACAAATTCTATAAGAGATAATTATATTGAAATACAAGATAAAATATAAACTGGATATGTAGAACTTGATATCATGTCAGGATATGAAATACTGGAATGTAGAACAGTACAGTAATATCTGATGTATAATGTAAACATAAACGGTGCCTTGAGATATTAGAGCATTATGTGATCGGCTTGGGTCAAGATCAGGCTCTTCCATTTGACCGGCTATGGTGTAAGAACAAGCGTAGGTAAACCTGGAAATCAGGCCGGCTAAAATGGAAAGCTATGGTGCAAGTAGTATCAGGTCAGGCTTTACCCTACGTGAGGCGAGGGTAAAGCTATGATGCAAGTAGTAACCAGTGGGGTATGATCATATAACCTCTAATAACTCTCCATCTTCGAGTAGTATAATGGATCCGGACATGTCACGCCATGATGCAAGATTCTCTAAGAGGGTAACAAATCCCCTTAGGAATCGACGTCTATACAAGTAAAATAAACAAGACGAACAATGTACCAATATACCATGGTAACCTAGGAATGACATCTCATGACAGGATCTGACGTATACTAGTCCGTGTACCATCGTTTCGAAAATCAAGTAAAATACTACAACTGAATCGGATATAGCTGTCACACCCCAGAACCAGAATACCGGAGAGCGGGGGAGTGACTCAGCCAGCTACGTATTACGGGTAGATGAATACCGTATAACACGATCAATGCTGTCTAAAAGACAAGGGGGTGCATACTACATAAAAGTCTCGCTATGGTCACTCAACATCTATTGTCTCAATCATTCAAACAAGAAGCAATAATAAAGAACATGTAAGATAAAGCAGTAAGGCGTCCCAAACGCTTAGTCAAAATGTTCTTGAGATCTGGCTGTACAAAACATAGCCAGATGGTATAGCAAGGTATACACAATCGTTATCAGCTGCAGTCTGACTTAGTTACAATTATGTAAAAGTAAGTACAAGACAATATGACTAACATGTCGGTGCCAAGTGGCAAAATGTAAGGTAAGTAGCAAAACAGGCAGGGAAGCAAAGAATCCACTCGTGTCCTCCTGCGATCATCCTTCTAGTATTGACCATCTTGGAGGTAGAAGTAAGCTGAGTCCTCGGGAACTGGCTCTAAATCTGGCCATGCAAAACCAGAGAGGTTAGACCTCTAATAGCAAGTACCACAAGGAAGCACGACATGAGAACTAAAACCAGTGATAAGAGTTAAGAATATAATAATAAGTCTCCGCTTGCAACTGGGATTCACACAACATCACGACACTTCAAACCAACTTCCCAACCAAACAAGGACAGAAGTTGACCCGTCATGTCCTGGCATTCTGATCATCTCAGTAGTTAACAAAGTAGGTACAATACGCAAACAAATCAATTTAATGGCAATGCAACTACTACGGCTTGCTAAATGTGAGTTCCAAGTTATCCTAGAAATAAGCAAATAAGGATTCCGTAGTTCTTACTATGCACAAGCAAGGCTAGTCTACCCAATAATCAATTGCTCCAATCATGAATTAGATGAGTCCCAGCGGGACACCCGTCATCAGTATACAGTAAATAGATATAAGCAGATACCGTTCCCTGCCCGTGTGGAAGATTTGCAGTATCTGTGGAAACCAGCCGGCATGTCGGGGCACTAATTGTCCCAAGGATGGCTGCCATGTAAGTACTCGGGAATCCATTCTCTCCATGCAATCGTTATTTTTATTTAACTTAGTAGTCCCTATGTTAATTGAAATCCCATGCCGTGGATCATGGTCATTCAGAATGAGTACTTTCGTACAAAGTACGATATGTACAACTCTACAAGGATGCCCGTGCGGTTAGGTTGTAGGTCTTACATAGCGTAATGCAACAATCAAACCTAGCTACAAAATAATCATGCCTTAACTGTAAAGTACACATGTCGCTTTTATAGAAAATCAGTTGAAGCCTGCACGTGTCCATATGCCAATGTTCGGGATCGGCTAGTCGATTGCAATGGTTCATAGTTAATATGAACGTGTCTCATTTAATTTCAATAAGACGACTAGCCAGTCTTTTAGTTCCAACTAGGAACGCATGATCAATCGTTAGTCAAGGTAACAATCATTATCAATTGTGACAAGGCATGAAAGTCAACTAGTATTCAGTATGGTCGAGTCTATAACTCTCAGGGTTATGTTCCAGTCATACTGGATATCTATAAACCAATCAAGACACCGGACACATTTTACACAATAATATATATTAAAAATATTAACATATCATAATTTTATCGAGTTCATGTCAAAAGGCGTAAGGATATAATAGGAGAAATGCCATGCCGACATAAAGTAAATAAAGTATAGAGCAATAGGAACACCAAGGTTGGATTACACCAAGGCTAATCTATACCATGACCAGTCTACGCATAAGCTTTACGCTAAGGCCACCGGGTTACGCCAAGCTTTACGCTAAGGCAAATATGCGCACGTAAAGAAAGTACGCGTAAAGAAGTAACGTTACGCGTAAACTCGTATGCGTAAAAGAATAATATTATGCGTAAACCAAAATCGCGTAAAGGAATTACGCCCAGCCAAGGAGTACGCGTAAAACAGAGCTACGCGTAAGACTTGTACGCGTAAAAGAATAGAGTTATGCATGAAACACTGTACGCGTAAAGAATAACGTTACGCGTGAAACATTGTACGCGTAAAGAGTCGTGTTACACGTAAAACATTGTATGCGTAAAGGGTCGAGTCACGCGTAAAGGTTGCACGCGTAAAGAGTCGAGTTTACGCACGAATGAATACGTGTAAAGAGTAATACGCCAAGCCAAGTCAACTTGCGTAAAACAGATTCACGCCGACACGAATGATCGTGGGCGTAGAGCTTGATACTACGCGAGCACGTAAAACGTGTTCGTAGAGCCTGATATTACGCGAGCACGTAAAACGTGTGCGTAGAGCCTGATATTACGCGAGCACGTAAAACGTGTGTGTAGAGCCTCCGGAACTCCAATTTTGTGAACTTCAATCTGAGCCAAACATGGGAGTTCCACGGATCGAAAGGGGTTATAACACAAATCTCAACAGCCTAGAACGATCAAAACTTGAGAATATGGAAGATTGATAGATCAAAATCCCCAAAATCCGAAAATGGCAATTTCTAGATCTACAAAAATAAAAATGCAAAAATGCAAAAATGTCAAGTTCTAAACTATCTTTGGATCACGAGAGGAAGATAAATAAACCATAAAAATATGGGTTCTCATGTGGAGCAAGATGTACTTGCCTAAGCTCTTGGTGGGTGGAGAGAGTTATGAGGAAGAAGAAGAGTAAATGAGAAAAGAAGTAATGAAAGAGAGAGAAAGGGTTGGGGCTTTAAATGAAGATGTGGTAGGTGGAGAGTTGGGTTCGGTTCATGATGAACCACCAAAATCGGGAAATAAACCAACCCAAGCCGAACCCAAGAGCAAAACTAAAACAGAAAATAAAATACAAAAAAATAATTAGTATAAAATTAAAGGAATTAAATACAGAACAAATTCATGATAAATATTAAATAAATACATTCAAGCAGTACACGTATTAAAATATGTATTCTGGGAACGGGGAGTGACATCTCTACCCTCCTTAGAAAAATTCCGTCCTCGAAATTTCAAATCCAAGCAGGATAGAAATATCGGGGTTAAACTAATCTAAGTACAATAATTTTAGCGAGCAAGCAATCATCTTACAATACCAAATGGCAAGTAATATATCTATGTTTATCAATCTACGACATCAAGCAATTTCTACTCATAGGGTGATAAGCATGAGGGATCAAGACAATCATGGTACACAGAAAGAAATATACCTTATGAGTCAAATATGTGCGGATATCATGATCGGATATCATCCTCACGTTCCCACGTTGACTCTCCTAAGGAGTGATGACCCCAAGTAACACGGACAAGGCTAATTGTTCGGTTCTTGAGTATCTTCTCCCTTTGGTCCAAAATGGACACCGGCTGTTCCTCGTAAGACAGGTTGGTACCGACAACCAGCTCAGAATGATCGAGGATATGGCTTGGGTCCGATACATACCTACGTAACTGAGATACATGAAACACATCATGCACCTCTCGCAACGAGGGTGGAAGGGACAAATAAAACACATCATGCACCTCTCGCAACGAGGGTGGAAGGGACAAACGATAAGCAACATCGCCTACCCTATCGAGGATAGCAAATAGGCCCAAGTATCGCGGACTCAACTTCCTACGAACGCTAAATCTAATGACCCCACGAGTAGGTGAGATCCGTAAAATACGTGGTCTCCAACAAAAAATTCTAGCAGCCTACGATGCTGGTCTACCCAATGACGATGTCGATCTTGCGCAACTCGAAGTCGCTCTCTAATCCCCTTAACCACTTCAACCGTCTGAACAATCATTTTTGGGCCCAATATCTTCCTCTTCCCGATATCATCCCATGCCAGTGGCGACCTGCACTTCTTGCCGTATATAGTGCTGCTAATGGCGCCATCTGGATACTAACTTGATAACTATTATTGTATGAAAATTCGACTAAGTGCAGGTGACTCTCACAAGATCATCCAAAATCTAGGGTGCAAGCTCGTAACATATCCTCTAAAGTCTGAATTATTCTTTCTGATTGCCCATCCGTCTGTGGGTGGTAAGCCGTACTAAATCTTAACTTGGTACCCAGACTATGATGTAAACTCTTCCAAAAATATGACGTAAAATGGGTATCTCTATCTGATACTATACTGACAGGGACCCCATGCTGCCTGATTATCTGCTGCATATACAATTCTGCCATCTTTTCTGTAGATTGTCCTACTCTAAAAGGAAGAAAATGTGCCATCTTCGTATGCCGATCCACTATTACCTAAATAGCATCCTTACCACTTGGTGATCTCGATAAACCGATCACAAAGTCCATTGTGATATGCTCCCATTTCCATTCCGGGATAGGAAGCGGGCGTAATAATCCAGCTGGCCTCTGTTGTTCTGTCTTCACTTGCTGACATATCAAGCAACAAGAAACGAATCTAGCTATCTCTCTCTTCATTCCGTTCCACCAGAAGTGCTGCTTGATATCTTTGTACATTTTGGTCCCTCCGGGATGTATAGAATACTGAGAACTGTGAGCTTCTGTCATAACCTCCTGTCGGATATCTCCACTAGGCACACATAGACGTGATCCAAATCTAAGTGTACCATCTTTGTGAATTTTTATCTCCTTCTTGAGTCCCGACTCACATTCTGTCCTAAGCTTCTGAATCCTTGGGTCCCGAGCCTGAGCTGTCTTGATCCTGTCTACCAAGTCGGATTGGACTCGTAGACTTGCCAGAATTCCTATATCACTAGGAAGTATAACCTCGATGCCTATCTCCTGAAGATCTTCTAAAATATGTTTTTGTGATGTCAACATAAATGTACCGCCTCTCCTGCTGAGAGTGTCTGCTACCACATTAGCCTTGCCTGGATGATACTGAAGCTCTATGTCGTAATCCTTGATCAATTCTAACCATCTTCTCTGTCTCATGTTTAATTCCTTCTGAGTAAAAATGTACTTCAGACTCTTGTGGTCTATGTACATGTCCACTCGATCACCGTACAAGTAATGCCTCCACAGCTTCAAAGCAAATACTACTGCCGCCAACTCCAAGTCATGAGTCGGATAATTCTTCTCGTGGTCTCAAAGTTGCCTAGATGCATACGCTATCTCCTTCCCATGTTGTATTAGGACACACCCAAGTCCCTTCCCTGACGTATCACAATATACAGTAAAACCTCCGGGTCCAACCAGTAATATAAGAATAGGTGTCGTGATCAACTTCTGCTTCAAATTCTCAAATGATGTCTGGCACTCTGCCGACCAAATGAATGGCACCTCCTTCCGTATCAAGCGGGTCATAGGTGCTGAGAGTGTTGCAAAGTCTGATACAAACCTTCTGTAATATTCTGCCAATCCCAAGAAACTACGCACATCTGCTACGGTCTTAGGTATTGGCCAACTCTCTACTGCTTCTACCTTCTTGGGATCCACTGCTACTCCAGCCCCTGATATGATGTGCCCCAAGAATGAAATATGATTCGTCCAAAACTCACACTTGCTGAGCTTGGCATAAACTGGTTCTTTCTCAGAACATGTAATACTTTCATGAGGTGATCTTTATGCTCTTCTTCACTAGCTGAGTATACGAGAATGTCGTCGAGGAACACAACGACAAATTGATCTAAGTACGGCATAAAGATGCGGTTCATCAAATCCATAAATATTGCTGGAGCATTGGTCAAACCGAACGACATTACTAAGAACCCGTAATGCCCGTACTTGGACCTGAATGCCGTCTTGGGAATATCCTATTTCTGAACCCTCACTTGATAATACCCTGATCGAAGATCTATCTTGGAGAAAACCCTTGCTCTGCTCAACTGATCAAACAAGTCGTCGATTCTTGGTAGTGGGTACTTGTTCTTTACTGTTGTCGTGTTGAGCTTTCTGTAGTCAATGCACAATCTTGATGACCAATCCTTCTTCCCTACAAGTACCACTGGTGCTGCCCATGGTGATTCGCTAACTCGAATGAACTTCTTTTCCTTCAGTTCCTCTATATGCTGATATACCTTGGCCTGCTCTGAATCCGCCATTCTGTAAACTCGATCTGATATCGGTTTAGTTCCGGGTGCCAATTCTATACTGAACTCGATATCCCTAACCGGGGGTAGACCTAGAAGTTCTTCGGGAAATACATCTAGAAACTCTTCAACTATCTTTGGAACTTGAACTTCTTCCATTGCCGTCACTACTCCTTCTTCTTGTTGAGTTGCCACTGATTTGACTAAGGTGAACCACTTCATGCCTGGAATATTGAAAGATACACTCCCTCTACGACAATCTATTATCGCATGACTGTCTTTCAGCCAGTCCATGCCTAAGATAACGTCGAAATTTCCAACAGGAAATTTTATTAATCTGGCGGGTAAGGAACGCCCGTAAAGTACAACTCTACATGCTATAATAACTCTACTAACTCCTACGAGCCCATTACCAGTGAGTATATTCAATATTCCTGACAATGCCTTGAATTCTATTCCTAGTCGTGTCGCAAATTGTGCAGATATAAATGAGTGTAATGCTCCCGAATCAAACAATACTACTTCGGGATATGAGGCGACGAGAATGTTACCTGCCACAACATCTTCCGATGCCAATGCCTCTTCCAAGGACAGATTGAATGCCTGCCCTCGGCCTCCTTATTGGTTCCCATGATGTGGCCTAGCCTGGTGCTGCTGCTGGCCCCTGCCTTGGTGATGCTGGGGTGGTCTTTGTTATTGTTGCTGCATCGGCGGTCCCTGCTGCCGAAACATCTGAGCCTGTGACATGAACGGGCGTTGTGCCAACGGCCTCACCGCTACCGCTACCGCTGGTCCTTGATACTGGCCTGCCCCTGGTGCTGGCAGTACAGGAAATTGTTGTACTGGTCCTCCTGACCTCGAACTCATGGGACAGGTGGAAACCCGATGATCTGGACTTCTACATACCAAATACTGTCCGTTCAATGCCCGACACACACCTCTAGTATACCCTGCCTTCCCACAATAGGTGCAGCCCGCTGGGGGTTGCTGGTTCTTCCTTTGCTGCTGCTGCTGTCTTGTTGGTGCTGGCCCTCGTATCACCACATCGTGAATGCGAATGCCAGGGGATGGTGCTGTTATTCGGGGCGCTACTCTCCCTCCTCCTTCAATCTGATTGTGAGATCTCTTCTGACCTTCAGTCCTTGCTGTGATCCTCTGGATGGTGATCTCATGCCTTCGGGTTGCCGTCGACACCTCATCGAAAGTCTGTTAGTTATGCCCCTCTATCAATTGCAAGAGTTCAAGATGAAACCCTTGCTGAAACCTCATGGCCCTCTGGATCTCTGTTGCCACCATCTCCGGGGCGTACCTACTCAGTCTGCAGAACTCTGCTGCATAAGCATCCACTGTCTTGCCGGCCTGCTTGAGGTTGATAAACTTCTGTTGTAGCTCGAACTGTGTCACAAATCCATAGTACTTCGTCTTGAACCTCGCAGTAAAATTATCCCAAGTTATAGGACGTCTGATGTCTACTTCTTCTGATTTCCACCAATCACGTGCGAGGTCCTGAAGTAACAACTTCACTTGATCCACACGTTCTTCTCTCGGTACCTTAGCCGCTGTCAGAATAGCCTCAATATCTTTAAGCCATGCATCTGCTGAAATGTCATCTTCTGTGCCCTCGAAATGGTGGGGGTTGTACTTACAAAATCTGGTTGATGCTCCTAAATCTGTCCTCACCCCTCTTTCCAAAGCCGTTTGCAATCGTTGGTTGAGCAACACATTCTACTCTTGTAGCTGAGTGTGCATGCGTTGCTGAGCCAACATCTGATGTTGCTGCGTAGCCATCATTTCTCTCATGATCTCCAGAAGGGCTGGTGTGTCTACTTCCACAGGGGTAGGTGGAACTGTTGGTGGTATTGGAACCTCCGGATACTGCGGTCCTGTTGTTGGTTCTACTATCACCTCTTCTTGGATGTTCTCTTGAGGTAGTACTGGCCTTCGTTGCTGACCAACATGGTCATGCTGTTCATGCTGCCCTTGTTGTCCTTGTTGTTGATGTCCAGCTCTAACAGATGCGGACGAGGTGTCCCTAAGAAAAGGGACAAGAGAACAATCAAACGACCGAACGGGAAAGATCAATGAAGTCAAAGAATACCAGAATGTCAAGCTAGGGTCGAGAGTAAGGAATCATGAGATCAAGGAGAAACATGTGTGATTGAGACATCCTACAAATTAAAACACTCCACAAGTCTAAAATCAGACCTGCATGGGCCACCACTAAAACTTTGTCACACCCCAGAACCAGAATACCGGAGAGCGGGGGAGTGACTCAGCCAGCTACGTATTACGGGTAGATAAATACCGTATAATACGATCAATGCTGTCTAAAAGATAAGGGGGGTGCATACTACATGAAAGTCTCACTATGGTCACTCAACATCTATTGTCTCAATCATTCAAACAAAAAGCAATAATAAAGAATATGTAAGATAAAGCAGTAAGGCGTCCCAAACGCTTAGTCAAAATGTTCTTGAGATCTGGCTGTACGAAACATAGCCAGATGGTATAATAAGGTATACACAATCGTTATCAGCTGCAGTCTGACTTAGTTACAATAATATAAAAGTAAGCAGAAGACAATCCGACTAACATGTCGGTGCTAAGTGGCAAAATATAAGGTAAGTAAAAAAAACGGGCAAGAAGGTAAAGAACCCACTCGTGTCCTCCTGCGATCATCCCTCTAGTATTGACCATCTTAGAGGTAGAAGTAAGCTGAGTCCTCGGGAACTGGCTCTAAATCTGGTCATGCAAAACCAGAGAGGTTAGACCTCTAATAGCAAGTACCACAAGGAAGCACAACATGAGAACTAAAACCAGTGATAAGAGTTAAGAATATAATAATAAGTCTCCGCTTGCTACTGGGATTCATACAACATCACGACACTTCAAACCAACTTCCCAACCAAACAAGGACATAAGTTGACCCGTCATGTCCTGGCATTCTGATCATCTCAGTAGTTAACAGATTAGGTATAATACGCAAACAAATCAATTTAACGGCAATTCAACTACTACGGCTTGCTAACTGTGAAGTTATCCTGGAAATATGCAAATAAGGATTCCTCAGTTCTTACTATGCACAAGCAAGGCTAGTCTACCCAATAATCAATTGTACCAATCATAAATTATACGAGTCCCAACGGGACGCCCGTCATCAGTATACAGTAAATAAATATAAGCAGATACCGCTCCCTGCCCGTGTGACAGATTTACAGTATCTGTGGGAACCAGCCGGTATGTCGGGACAATAATTGTCCCAAGGATGGCTGCCATGTAAGAACTCGGGAATCCATTCTCTCCATGCAATCGTTATTTTTATTTAACTTAGTAATCCCTATGTTAATTGAAATCATATGTCGTGGATCATGGTAATTCAGAATGAGTACTTTCGTACAAAGTACGATATGCACAACTCTACAATGATGCCCGTACGGTTAGGTTGTAGGTCTTACATAGTGTAATGCAACAATCAAACCTAGCCACAGAATAATTATGCCTTGACTGTAAAGTATACATGTCACTTTTGTAGAAAATCAGTTGAAGCCTGCACGTATCCATATGCCAATGTTCGGGATCGGCTAGTCGATTGCAATTGTTTATAGTTAATATGAACGTGTCTCATTCAATTTCAATAAGACGACTAGTCAGTCTCTTAGTTCCAACTAGGAACGCATGATTAATCGTTAGTCAAGGTAACAATCATTATCAATTATGACAAGGCACGAAAGTCAACTAGTATTCAGTATGGTCGAGTCTATAACTCTCCGGGTTAAGTTCCAGTCATACTGGGTATCTATAAACCAATCAAGACATCGGGCACATTCCACACAATAATATATATTAAAAATATTAACATATCATAATTTTATCGAGTTCACGTCAAAAGGCGTAAGGATATAATAGGAGAAATACCATGCCGACATGAAGTAAATAAAGTATAGAGCAATAGGAACACCAAGGTTGGATTACGCCAAGGCTAATCCATACCATGACCAATCTACGCCAAAGCTTTACGCTAAGGCCACCGGGTTACGCCAAGCTTTACGCTAAAGCAAATACGCGTGCGTAAAGAAAGTACGCATAAAGAAGTAACGTTACGTGTAAACTCGTACGCGTAAAAGAATAATATTATGCGTAAATCAAAATCGTATAAATGAATTACGCCCAGCCAAGGAGTACGCACAAAATAGAGCAACACATAAAGAATAGGGTTACTCGTAAGACTTGTACGCATAAAAGAATAGAGTTACGCATGAAACACTGTACGCGTAAAGAATAACGTTACACATGAAATATTGTACGCGTAAAGAGTCGAGTTACACGTAAAATATTGTATGCGTAAAGGGTCGAATCATGCGTAAAGGTTGCACACGTAAAGAGTCAAGTTTACGCACGAATGAATACGCGTAAAGAGTAATACGCCAAGCCAAGTCGACTTGCGTAAAATAGATTCACGCTGACACGAATGATCGTGGGCGTAGAGCTTGATACAACGCGAGCACATAAAATGTGTGCGTAGAGCCTGATATTATGCGAGCACGTAAAATGTGTGCGTAGAGCCTCCGGAACTACAATTCCGTGAACTTCAATCTGAGCCAAACATGGGAGTTCCACGGATCGAAGGGGTTATAACACAAATCTCAACAGCCTGGAACGACCAAAACTTAAGAATATGGAAGATTGATAGATCAAAACCCCCAAAATCCAAAAAATGGCAATTTTTAGATCTACAAAAATAAAACTTTTAAAATGCAAAAATGTCAAGTTCTAAACTATCTTAGGATCACGAGAGGAAGATAAATGAACCATAAAAATATGGGTTCTTATGTGGAGCAAGATGTACTTGCCTAAGCTCTTGGTGGGTGGAGAGAGTTATGAGCAAGAAGAAGAGTAAATGAGAAAAGAAGTAATGAAAGAGAGAGAAAGGGTTGGGGCTTTAAATGAAGATTTGGTAGGTGGGGAGTTGAGTTTGGTTCATGTTGAACCACCAAAATTTAGAAATAAACCAACCCAAGCCGAACCCAAGAGCAAAACAAAAACAGAAAATAAAATACAGAAAAATAATTAGCGTAAAATTAAAGGAATTAAATACAGAAGAAATTCATGATAAATATTAAATAAATACATTCAAGCAGTACACATATTAAAATACGTATTCTAGGAACGGGAAGTGACAATAGCAGACATCAAGACAATGAAAACTATTAGAGAATGTACTCGCCTGATGTCCTGAGCAATAAGTGAGGGTCTATGCCTGAACCGACGACACAGAGACCTAATATGAATATACATAGTTACTTAGTGCTCTAGAGTAAACAATATATATATATATATATATATATATATTAATTAATTCTATGCTTCTAGGCCTATTCTAGGTCAAACTCAGTCAAACTGGGTCAAAGGTTGACTTACAGTTGACATTGGTCAACTAGTCAACTCCCAGTCCACTCTAGGTTAAACTAGGTCAAAGCTAGTCCCTATAATCATCCACATAGACAACTTATCAATTTCAGTGATGTAAAATTACTGAAATCGACGGATCTCAAAATACGAACCAAAAAGAGAAGGATTATAAAAAATAGGTATAAATAAGAGATAAAGTCTACAGATGTTGTCGAATGATGAAACAACCATCACCAACGTGTCCAGAATGGTCAAAATAGCTAGAATAGCCTACCTATAAGTCCAATTTGGACACAGCGACAAAAAGATAATTTTGGGTCAAAATAGTATCCGTATTGGACCCACTTTATACCGAAAAACGTGCCAGGATAAAAGTCCTTAAAATTTTAAAAATATGTCCATGAATCTAGAATGACGATACGAACTCAACGGTATATCCAGAATTGGATTCAGATGAGTCGATCTCAAAATGGTCCGTTGACCAGGACATTAAGATTCCGATTTGCACGAAAATACGTACCGGAGCCAATATCCATAAAATGAAGCCAATTATATGTCAATGAGTCCAGAATGACGATACGAACTCAACGGTATATTCAAAATTGGATTTCGATAAGCCGATCTCAAAATGACCCGTTGACTCGGACTGTGGGACCCGCCTTGCACCGAAATACGTGTCGGGTCCACGTCCTCCAAATCAAGCAAACTTTATATAAATTCATGTCAGAAATGCCAAAAGTCTACTAGTGGTGTCAGAATTGGAATCTGGAGTCTTGGGTTCAAAATTAGAATTTTACATTTTAAAAATTACGAATTCGGACGACCAACTTTGGCGCCAAATTCAACCGATCAAACAAGTTTACAATAAAAAAAACTTAAGGGACAGAAAAAGGGTTATATCAGCTGTGCATAGGAACTAGTAGCACACCAAACGGAGCTACGATGGCAGAGATACGAGTCGACGAAGTTGGCTCCACAAAACTGTCAAAAAATAACACAATTTAAAGGGTCAAATTGATGGCCAATTTTGACATAGCAAACGATGGAATTAACGATAGAAACTTCAGGGGAGAGAAGAGGGATATATCGAGATTGTGATACAAGAAACGGATCGAAGATCCAACGGTCGAATTTCTTAAAAAACGTGCACGAAGTCGCTGTCCCGAGTAACAATTCTGGACTTTGATTTCTCATGCGCGCCGACGGGATCTCGTACGAAACGCACGGATCGACTGTTCCTCGCATTCGGGGCGAAGGTGCACGACAGAGGAACCTCGTCGGGGGTTCGTCGGAGGTCGGGGGTCACCCATGCGGCCGCGTGCGACGGTGCACGGCCGTCGGCCGTTGCTACTGCTATGCTACTGCAGCTGTAGTTGCTGCTGCTGCTGCTGGCCACCTTGCTGCGTGAGGAGAGGAGGAAAGGAGGAGGAGAAAGAGATGGTAAGGGTGGTGATGGTGAGAGTGATGGTGGTGTTGTTGATGATGATAATGGTGATGAAGATGATGGTTGTGGTGATGGTGAGACCATGAAGAAGAAGAAGAAATAAAGAAGAAGAAGTGAAGAAGAAGAAGAAGAAGAAGAAGAAGAAGAAGAAGGAGAGGAGGAGTGGTCGGCTGTGATGGGATAGGGTGGTGAGTATAATGAGAGAGAGTGATATATATATATATATATATAAAAAAAAATATATATATATATATATATATATATATATATATATATATATATATATATATATATATATATATATATTATATATATATATATATATATTTTAGAAAGAGAGAGAAAGTGATGTATTTATAAGTATTATATATATATATATATATATATATATATATATATATAATATAAGTATTATATTATATATATATATATATATATATATATATATATATATATATATATATATATATATATATATATATATATATATATATATAGAGAGAGAGAGAGAGGTGATGTGGGGAAATAAGGAGAGAGAGAAAGTGATGTATATATATATATATATATATATATTTATATATATATATATATATATATATATATATATATATATATATATATATATATATATATATATATATATATATATATATATATATATATATATATATATATATATATATATATATATTGTCACTTCCCGATCCCGATATATGTATTTTTTTATGAATCCTGTATATGGTATCCTGTATGTAGCATGTGCATAATTATATTATTATTTATTAATGGTTGCATATAGCCTTTAAGCCTGTCATTAGTGGAATGGTTAGAGCATTTTTAGAGATTAGGGTTTTCTTAAGCCAACCCAACCCTACTATATATATTCTCTACCTTTTCTCTCTCCTTATAACATTTTATTCATTTTCCTCAATCACCACCATTAGGCAAGTACAACTTGCTCAAAAGTAGATATTTGTGCATTTTCATCCTTGATTTTTTTTTCTTTGATATTATTTATCTATATTGTTCTTCTTATCATCCTCTACAAGTTTAGTACTTGGTATTTTCGGTTTTGATGGATAGATTCTTGTAGATCTAAGTTTGTGTCATTTTTAGTTTTTCTTGGTTTTGATCTATTAAACTTGTTTGTTTTCAAAATCTAGTTGTTCCATGTGGTAGAGCATTTTATTTTACCCAAATTTGACATTTGAAAAGTTACATTTCGTTTTGTTTTAGCCGAGTTGTGCAAGTTTGAAGTTCATGGGTTCCCTGGTCATCTTTCTCGAATTTTGGAGAAGATGAGCAGTTTGGCCGCATGAGTCTTAGACCGTATGCAGTTTGGCTGCATGAGTCTGGCCGCATGATTCTTGGGCCGCATGAGTTTGCCCGTATGAGTCTTAGGCCGCATGAGTTTGGCCGCATGAGTCTTGGGCCACATGCAGTCGAGCAGCCTGAGTCTTGGGCCGCATGAGTCTGGCTGAATGAGTTTGGCCGCATGAGTCTTTGGCCACAAGAGTCTGGCCGCATGAGTCTGGTTGCATGAGTTTGGCCGCATGCAGTCTGGCCGCATGAGTCTGGCTGCATGAGTCTTGGCCGCTTGAGTCTGGCCGCATGACCCCTCAGCCGCATGCGTCCTGCGGATCGTATGTGTCTCGCAGGCCGCATGAACCCTCGGCCGCATGCGTCCTTATGTCTTGGTCCTCATTCCTGATCTGACTACCTATGCGAGTGCAGGATAAACCTATGTGTGTACTAAGGTACAATCTGTGTGAGCACCGAGGTGCTATCCTATGTGCTAAGTGTTCCTACGTGATATCTGACAGTACACCCAAGAGTCCAGCATTTACATAGCGAATGGTCGGTAGCAATGACGTGGTATGTGTTGTGTGTTGCATTACACCAAGAAGGGGTACATACGTATGACTCCATGAGCTAGTACGGATCCCTTCTTGGGGTACTCGTACAATGTACGACATCTAGGGGAGTGCGCATGTGACCACGACATGTGAACTCCGAGGATAACCTAGGGATTAACTAGATAACTAACGTGGTAGATGCATTGGGTGGAAAGAATACCGAGATTGTGCCATACTAGCCACCCCAGGTCCAGTCCTGACGTGTCGGGTTGGCTGCCACATATATGGTTTCATTCGCCTAAAGCGGATGACTATATCCAACTTCTATGAGCTATATGTTATATGTTTTAGCGGGATAACCCTCCGGAGGACCGTGCATAATCAATGTGCTATATATTTAATGGTTTGGCTAGCTCTGCTAGGTTGACACGATCTGAGGATCCCTTTAATCTGTATCGCGGGGATAACTCTGCCAAATATAGAAAGCCGCAAAAGGATGGCCGCTTGAAAAATGACTTGACTATGCCTTGTACCTTCCGTTAGTAGCCGAGGGACATGGACTGTCTTGGTGCGTGGTCCAACCCATGTCCTTGTTTGGTTGTTGGGTTGATCTATCGTGCTATGACAGGCTGTGGACCGAGGTTACGACCGAAAGCCTTTATTATTACTAGTATTATTATTTTATGCTTGGGTTTTATCTCACTCTTTTGTGCTCCCTTGTGGTACTTACTATTCGGGGCTGACCCCGCTGATTTTGTTTGGCCAGATCTCCTAGCAGTGCCTGAGGGTCCAAACTTCTTCTCTGACGTCAATGGTGCATATTAGGAGCGTGGCTGGCGGGGGACTCGAGTAGGTTTCTTCTCCACCACTCTAGTATCATTACTTATGTTCTGGCGATTAGCCACCGGCATCTGTTTAGCCGATCAAACTGGATATTTTGTCTTTTGTATAATTGTAATTAAATCAGACTGCAGCTGAGTACGATTATGTGTCTGTGACTCTCTGGACTAGCTAACTTATAAAGCTAAATCCCCATGATCATTTTGATGAAGCGTGGGGGACGCCTTACTGCTTTATCTCATATGTTCATTAATTGCTGCTTCTTGTTTTGAACGATTGAGACATAGATACGTTGTGAGACCGTAGAAGACTTGATTGTAGTATGCACCCCTAGTCTCATGACAGCCACGATCGTCGTATGGCATTTATATATCTCATATGGAGTAGCTAGCCTAGTCCGTCTCAGTATTCTGGTACTGGGGTGCAACAAGGTTTTATTGGTGGCCCATGCAGGTCTGATTTTCAGACTTGAGAGGTGTTACTATTATAGGAGTCTCAATCAAAACTTGTTCCCTTTGAATCTCTTGCCTCAATTTCTCTTTCTTCACCTTGATTGATAACCTGAATTGCATCCTCGAATCTTCCTCGTCCTGTTATTTGATATCATGTATCTTTCCCTATAGGAGTACTTCTTTCTCGGTAGCTGGCGAGGCCAACATGGAGGAGCGTCCAGTAGAGCATGGCTCGACGGGGCAGCAGCAAAATAGAATACCTTCTCCTAACCAGATCCGAGTGGAAGTGATATCAGAGCCAGTGGAACCACAAGTTCTAGAAACTCCTGCACCCAGTGGTGCCGGTAGCGACGATAGTACCTGATGTTGCAGTACTCCTAGAGGTCATTCAGAGATTTCTGGCTACCCAGCGACATCAGATGGAAGCCCATCAACAACAGCAAACCTAGCAGCAGGAACAGAATTTGCTACTGAATCAGGGGTTATAATTAGCCCTTAAGAGAAGTGTCAGGAATGATTCGGGAGCGTCGGGGAGGTTTTGTCGACTGAACCCGAGATACTTTGAAGGCACGGAGGATGCCATCATGATGGATGCTTGGCTTCAGGATATTGAGGCCGTATTGACCGCAACTAAGGTTTCAGCATAAGAGAAGGTTGACCAAGTCAGACTGTTACTTCAGGATCTTGCCCGCGACTGGTGGGCATCGAAAGAAGTTGGAATAGGGCGTCCTATTCCTTAGGATAGCTTTAATACTAGATTCAAGGCCAAGTATTTTGGCATGGTAGCACGATATGAGCTACAGCAGAGATTTATCAGTCTCAGGCAGGCCAGTAAGATGGTAGATGGATATGCAGCGGAGTTCTGCAGATTGAGTCGGTTTGCACCGACGATGGTGGATACAGAGCCCGATAAGGCTATGAGATTCCAGCAGGGACTTCATTTGGAGATTCTACAGCTAGTGGAAGGGCACGACTATCAGACTTTTTATGGCATTTTAACGGCAGCTCGGAGGTATGAACTCACCCAACAAAGGTTGGCGACAAGACATGTGGGCCAGAAGAGGTCACATCTCCAGAGTAGGGACGGAGGAGCAGTACAACGAACATCGGCGCCAACACCTGGCATCCGTATTTATGAGTCAGGAGCGTCGTAGAGGACGACGGTATCAGAGATAACAACACCAGTTCGGCATCCGCAGCCGGGGAACCAACAGCAGCGCCAGGGGACGCCCATTGGATGTACTTACTGCGGTAAGGAAGGGCACACTAGGGATGTGTATCATTCAGGTAATGAATTATGCATGAGGTGTGGCAGTCCAGACCATAGGATCACTAATTGTCCTATGATGTAGAGGCCAGAAGGTCAAGTTAAGCAGTTTTCGGTGTTGCCAGCTCCGAGGGCATCACCGAACAGGGGACCAGCATTGGCCTTAAGGCTACTAGCTTAGCATCTGCCGACGCAGGCTCAGATGTTTCGCTAGGCGAAGAACCAGGGAGGCCAGCAGAGAGCCACAGCAACAGCATGGACAAGGAAGACAGCAGCATGGAGCTCAGCCAGGCCAGGGCCCGGCCTTCACCTTATCTCTGGAGAAGGCACTAGCTTCAGGCAATGTGGTTGCAGGTACTTTTTCTGTTACCTCTTTTCCTGCAGTAGCATTATTTGATTTGGGGGCTACATACTTTTTTATATCTGTACGATTTGCGATACGTATTGGATTGGAGTTTGAGGCATTGCCAGAGAGGATGAATATACTAACTGGTAATGGGCTAGTAGGAGTTAGTAAGAGTGTGCTTAGCGTGTCTAGTCATAGTGTGTGGGCGATTATTGCTCGCATCTTTGATTGAGTTCCCTATGGGAAACTTTGACGTTGTCCTAGGCATGGACCGGTTGAGAGATGGTCATGCGATGATAGATTGTCGGGGAGGTAGGGTAGTATTTAATGTACATAGCATTGAAGAGTTCGTCTTTGTTTTATCATTAGAGGATCGACCCAAGGGCATTGTTGCAGAAGCATTGGCAGAGCATGAGCAGATTCCAAGAGTGGTCAGAGAGTTTCTTGATGTATTTCCAGATGAGCTTCCTGGTTTACCACCGGTGAGAGATGTGGAGTTTTGCATTGAGTTAAATCCTGGAACGGAACCTAAGGTCGAAAGAGTTTACAGGATGTCGTAGTCAGAATTGTACAAGTTGTACCATCATAAAAAGAACTGAAGGCAAAGCAGTTTAACCGAGACAGTGAATCGCCATGGGTAGCACCGGTGATTTTAGTACCCAAGAAGGATGGATCGACGCGAATGTGCATTGATTACCGACAATTGAATGCAGTAATAGTGAAGAACAAGTATCCGTTACCAAGGATTGATGACTTGTTTGACCAATTGAGTAAGGCATGCGTCTTCTCTAAGATTGATCTTCGATCTGGATATTATCAAGTGAGGGTCCGGGAGCAGGACATATCCAAGACAGTATTTAGATCGCGATATGGACATTATGAGTTTCTGGTAATGCCATTTAGACTAACTAATACCCCAACTGTATTCATGGATTTGATGAATCGCATCTTTATACCCTATTTGGATAAGTTTGTAGTAGTGCTCACACTACACCAAATATGGTCTTTTACGGCTCGCAATATGTGCCGTAAAACTAAATTTACGGCTCACAGGGTCATGCCGTAAAAGCTCCAGCCGTAAAAGGGTATGAGTATTTACGGCGTACGAAAATAGGCCGTAACGAAGGTAAATACACGCCGTAAATGAAGTTGCTGGAAAACTTCGGATCTTATTTATGGCCCATAATGTAGGCTGTAAATACTAATGTTTTACGACTCGAAGTGATGGCCGTTAAAGTATTCAATTTATGGCACACATAGCAAGCCGTAAATACTCAAAACGAAACATACAAATCTCACTTTAATGGCCGTGCAAAGCAGGTCGTAAAAGCTATATGTTTATGACTCAAAATGAGGGCTGTTAAAGGGTTAATGAGTTTCATTTTTGTGGCTCACAACGCATGTCGTGATAATGATTTTTTTTAATATCCAAATTTGAATAGCTACAGTTCTCACAGTATTTCCAACAGAAATCAAACTAATTGCACATTTGCACATCTGCACATCTACACATCTATTGAGAGTATTTACTTCCCAACAAGTTGGAATAATACATAAACATTAATAAAATGAAGCAACATGCTAGAATCTTAACACAAAGCAAAATTGTTTAAACTATATTTCCAATATCAAGTCATTTTCTTACTACAAGACTCAATCCAAAAGCCTTTAAGCTAAAAAAAAAGTATGGTCTTACTACAAAAGCAAAAGTCATTGTCTTGCTACAAAAGTCATTGGCTTGCTACAAAAGTAAAATCACTTTCTCACTATAGTTGGACACTTCAAAACCTTCAAAGATAAAAGTCTTTAATCGCAGAATAACTCATTTTCTAGAAGCATGCCTCCCCTCTTCTTTAAGCTTTACCTGAAATAAAATAAGAAAACAATATTAACACAATAAAGATGGGGATGCGTTATAATATCCAACAAAGAATCTGTTGACTTGTTCAAATAAAAACAATATTAACATAATAAAGATTTTAAGGCAATACTAGTTCACATGATTTTGAATATGAACTAATAGAAAGAGACTCAAGTACAAATAAAGATTGTAAGGCACAGGAGTTGAAGCAAGAAAAAAGCCTATAGAACACCTTTCAACAGTCACGAATTGTATTTCATATAACAAAAGAAGCAAAAAAAGGAGTATTTAGATAGAAATTACCTTCCATTTTCTAACAAGTTATGATGTAATTGATCGGCCATGCAATTATGCTTCCAAGTGCTTCATTCAAAAGAAAAGCTTCACACGTTGGTCGATAGAGAGTCACTCCCTCATTACCCTCTACTACATGTCGCACAGAAACTTTCCAACATTCAGCACCAAGCGGCACATGATGTACTAGTGATTTAGGATCCCTTGATAGAATTTCACCGGTGGCAACAACTGTATTTTTGTCTAACCAACTTAGCAATTTGCATTTTGAGCCCTCCTGATTGGAATTGCGAAGAACTACATGTTCTTTCTTCTTGCTTTGTGTCGTCTCATGAACAGAATTCAGAATTGGACTTGTTTCGTTCCTTTTGCTTTGTGTCATGTTATTGATAGAATGTTGACCACTTGCATTATCTTTCTGCTGTAATTAATATATGTTAAGCTTAATATATAAATACAAAAGAGTCACAATATTTAAAAGCAAATATATTGAGGTACTTACCGAATTACTTCCTCCTTTTCCGGCCATTGCAATAAAATTATTCATTTGATTTTTCAAGGCCAGAAGTTCATTTTCTAATTTATTAACTTTGTCCCTCATTTGTGTTTGTCCCTCCAACTTTGACGGAGCTGCTCCATATCCAAGCCCTCTTACTCGTCCTCGTGGATCCGGACCGAGTACCTTTGCAACAGCATCATCTCTAAAAGACGAACCATTTTCTTGTGCTTTGTATTTTTTGACCTGTTGCTGTATTACAATAGAGCAAGTAAAGAATCATGTGTCACATACATACAAGCAGAATAAACCCGAGCTTACCTCTTCATCTGTCACAAGCACACCCACACATTACACACACATACAAGCACTCACACGCCCATACTTCTCATCCTATTGCTACTGCTACTGACCTCTACTCACTCATTTGCAAAGAGCAGAGACCTATTTAGCCTGCTGCTGCTGCATGCATTTGGCAAGGCAAGCCTTGCTTCTTTTGCAAACAAGCAGTATTTACTGCTGCCTGCAGTGCGCAAGTGCACACAGCTCTCCACTCTTCTTATTACCTACTGCTGCCTCTCTTCACTTGCTGCAGCCTATCCCTATATCCCTCTCTACACAGACACATGTTTAACCCTCTAAACTGCTGCAGATAAACCAACACTCGCACACACATGAACTGGTACACACACTAATATCTACACATGAAACCCTCTCAATCACACCTGCACAACCTCCTAACTATCCATCATATTCTCTACAATATATACAATGCATACACACATACATGGCTATAGGTAAATACACACCCACACAATATATTAGGTAATACACACAATTAACATGTGCATATGCACACTATCACACAATTGCACATAGGTCATTGCACACGCACACACTCATCTCTCACTATCTCACAGGAAGAGACACTTGTGTCAACAGGAGGACAGGAACCCCTGCTGTCCTGTGCAGTGGGCACACTTGCATACTTGTGTAAACAGCCCAGTGCCTTCACATCTGCCTGTGTGCAGGCCTCCCTGCCCCTCCCCCTGTACTGGCTACACCTGCTTACCTCTCTCCCGCATCTGCAGTCCTACCCTGCCCTGCAACAGACCAGGCCAAGCCAAGGCTGCCTGCAGGTTTCCTCCAAACCAGCCTGCTGTTCACTGCATTCGTGTGCAGGAATGGGCCTGCATTCGCCCTCCAAATGCACAGGTGTTGTTGCACCCAGGGCCAGGTAGCCCTGCTACCCCTCTGTTGTGCAATGCACAGCAGTACCTAGCCCACAAGCAGGGCAAAATCCTGCTGCCCCTGCCTACCTTCCCATTGCCTTGTTGCTATGCAACAGGGACTCAACACCCTCTCCCCTATACTGTTGTGTACATGTAGAAATAAAGAATCAGCTATATGCTCAAAATATCAAGTATCAGAGCACGGCTATATACATATAATAAAATGATAGCAACACATTTACTGTATCTCAAAATATGGCTCAAAATATGGACTCAACTCCCTCTCCCATTGCCAATTTTACTGTATCTCCATATAATAAAATGATAGCTGAGAGACAGCTATATGCTAAAAATATCAAGTAAGAGTGTTATGTCACTCTAGCAACACATTTATCAGGGTACTTGGTAGAGTGTTCACTGACAGACATGAAATTTACAGTCAAGTTTGATTGGGAATAGAAAAGGGAACTTTCAGAAAAGGAATTAGTCAAATTTCAAGATTTGGAACTGAGGCTTCATTATTGCTGTCATAGTGTAACCAGATCACCTAAGACAATTCAATTGAAGACAGTTAAAGTCAAATATTGTGCAGTGATTAGGTGAATGCCACCATCAGCACAATTTTGAAGTTTCTTTTAGCCAGGACCTAACATTAATTTCTATAGAATTGATGTCTAGTTGGAGGATCTGGTCTGAAAGTTTCACAGACCAAAATAGACGGTACAATTGCTTGATCTATAAATAAGAATACATACAGATGGATAAAGCTCTCAAGATAAACTTTATGAAGGCAATTTGGCCATTCACTATAAGTGCAGTCCTCCAAAAATGTCAAACATGTGCCAAAAGGAGTCCGTGTTCCGATAGTATTTAGGAACCTGTTAATGTATGAAATAGGAGCTGTATACCCTGGCCTTTCAGTCTCATTTTTCTCTTCTGACTTCTTTATTTTACATGCGTGACATGCCCTTACTTGTTTAGTAGAAACTATTATTGATTCTAGTGTCTTTTAATACATTCTGATCGGCATGCAGGTTTCATTAGCACCGCTTGCTGTGTGAAATCAAATACAACTGATCCACAAACCACAATAGCATATATATCAGATGATTATCTCCTTGACAATGTCGGAATATGCAAAAATGTTGCTTATTCTACCATAACTGGCTATTCTGATAAGACTGCTCGGGTCTTTGGAAATGACAATCACACTAGGTGGTGCTACACCTGCTTACCTCTCTCCCCCATCTGCAGTCCTACCCTGCCCTGCAACAGACCAGGCCAAGCCAAGGCTGCCTGCAGGTTTCCTCCAAACCAGCCTGCTGTTCACTGCATTCGTGTGCAGGAATGGGCCTGCATTCGCCCTCCAAATGCACAGGTGTTGTTGCACCCAGGGCCAGGTAGCCCTGCTACCCCTCTGTTGTGCAATGCACAGCAGTACCTAGCCCACAAGCAGGGCAAAATCCTGCTGCCCCTGCCTACCTTTCCATTGCCTTGTTGCTATGCAACAGGGACTCAATACCCTCTCCCCTATACTGTTGTGTACATGTAGAAATAAAGAATCAGCTATATGCTCAAAATATCAAGTATCAGAGCACGGCTATATGCATATAATAAAATGATAGCAACACATTTACTGTATCTCAAAATATGGCTCAAAATATGGACTCAACTCCCTATCCCATTGCCAATTTTACTGTATCTCCATATAATAAAATGATAGCTGAGAGACAGCTATATGCAAATATTTGCCTGGTGAGAGGGATTGGCAATGCTTACATATCAAAGTTGGAGTTGAGGCCAATAAATGATGGTACTTACCTTCATGGCAGCAAGTCTTCCATACTGAAGTTGATAAGTCGTGTCGATCTTGGAAATGAGGATTTTGCTTACAGGTATTCTTTCCTGCTATATTTCTAAGCATGCTATGTACTTCAGACAACAGTTGCTAGAACAGGTTACTAATTTAATGTTCGGTCCTGTTTGAGATGTTCAGATATCCAATTGATCTGGCCGACCGCATTTGGGAGACGGGAACATATATTACAGGGAGTACTAGCCCAAGTTCATCTAAGATTAGAAAGCTAATCTGCAGGTATGTAGCAGAATTAATGGAAGATTAGAAAGCTTGATAAATGTGTTGGTAGAGTGTTCACTGACAGGCAAAGAAGTGGCCTGCAAATAGGTTCAAGTAGCAAGCAGGCAAAATACTGTGAAATCAAGTTCAAGCTCAATATGCCATTTCCAATAAGCTTCAAAGACAGCAGTCTATGCAACAGAAAAATGAAGTATACATACCACTATTTCATGATCCTCAACTTCTTCTTCATCATCATTATTCTTCTTTTTTGCTTGATACCCACGAATCCAAACGTCAGACCTTGATATTGAATCCGGTGTCTCACTTTCTTGTCTCTACAAAAGAAAATTTTATTTGTCATATCAACAAATTAAGTGATCACCAATAGAGATTCAATAATTTGCCTTACCATCTCATCCTCTAGCCGTGCAAATCCTTTACGACTCGTTCTGTGCACTAGAGTTTGTTTTGCTCGCATTTCTTTATACTTTTTATTTAACGCCTACAAAATATTCACAATTCAAGGATATATGCAAAAAAACAGCAGTATAAGTAAAAAAAATAGCATTATTTACAATAAATGCAGTATTTGGATTACTGCAATACATAAGACACAAATTAGTGCATTATTTTTATATAATAAAATTAATTAATGTAGTACTTCCATTGTATAAATTAAGGACTCACCAAATGTTGTGGATTGGTCCGTTTTTTGATAAAAGCTTGCCAAACTTCCATGGATTCTACACTGTCAGGTTTCAAGAGGGTAGCAGCACGTTTCAGGCCAACCAACTTGGCTTGGTCCATCACTTTATTTACCAGCGAACTCCGGTAATCCCTCCAATGTTTTTTAGCTTTCCAAATGTATACTTTTTATAACATTCAGCAAAACTAAACTTTTGCTACAAAATAAAATGAACAATTGTATTAGAAATATATCTAACAAAATGTAAATTTGATACTTACAGAAAATACTACCATAATGTGCTCCCATATTTGCGTGACAAACTCATCAGTAAGATCGCTCCAATTGTCAAGTGTCACTGG
The DNA here is from genome assembly GCA_029216955.1 of Iris pallida. Taxonomy (NCBI): domain Eukaryota; kingdom Viridiplantae; phylum Streptophyta; class Magnoliopsida; order Asparagales; family Iridaceae; genus Iris; species Iris pallida. Next base: position 10,409,374 of record JANAVB010031619.1, read on the forward strand.
TATTAACTCTCTAGCTGTGATTCCAAGAAAAGAAGAAAATTTTGCTGCATTCTCTCTAAACGGTTGGCCTATTTCATTGAACTCGACTTCAAGACGGGTCCCCTTTCCTTTTCCTTTGGTAAAATATAAAACTTTTGCCTTCCCTCTAGGTTTTAAGTTTGAAGCCTTTGGATTTTGGGGGGATTGAACTTCTGGAAAATCAGTGGTTGGAGAATTAGAATCTCCATTTGATATTCCTTTAGGTTGATTCTCATCTTGAATGGTTGCGGCTGCTGCAGCTGCAATTATTTGTTGCTTTTTTGTAAACCTTGCACTCTTTTTTGAAGGCTTCACATAGAAAAATGTTTGCAACAGTTATGCTTAAAAAATATGACCAAAATGATAAACATACACATGACAGAAAATATATACAAAATGGATGCTTACCTCGACACCACTCATGATTTATGATGGTTGACTCTGAAAATAAAATTAAAAATTAGTATTAGTATTCAAATCTATCTCATGAAACATAAAAATAATAAACAACATCATCATTGCAACAATTACCAATTCATCCAAGACCTCATAGTCCTTTCTTTCAAAATCTTCATCATCAAGATTAAGATTGGAGACATCTAATGGAGCATATGGTATGCAATCATTCCCATTAGTGTCACACTCATAAACTCCTCTTCGTGGTGCTTTAAGTACCACATACCAATTTGAAGTATCATCGTGTCTGGAATAAAAGACTTGGTTTGCTTGTGAGGCAAATATAAAAGGATCATTCTCAAATTGATGCTGACCTTCATGAAGGTTAACTAATGTAAAACACTCTTCAACTTTGACACCACTTCCTATGTTTGCCCAATCACAATGAAATATAGGGAGTTTAAACTTGTGATAGTCCAACAGAATTATATCTCTTATGACACCATAGAACACAATCTTTCCACTGACATGTGACATATCTCTTCCACTTGATCGACACATTGTCTCTGCTTCAAGAGAAACACCAGAGTTTTGTGTGCAATTTTTAACATATCTTGTATGGAATCGATTTCCATTGATAATATAACCTGAATAGGATTCAACATATGGTTTAGGTCGACACCCTATCCACTTTACAAGGTCTGACATGTTACTAGCATCTCCAACCTTGACTTTATTTGCTAACCATGCACTAAATGTGTCTCTATGCCTCTTTCTTAAAAGACTTTCGTTCCCACGAAGTCGTATATCAGAAAATCGAAGCTCCTCTATGTGCATTCTGGATAAAAGACCATGGTGAATAAAGTTATAAACTGCAAATAAAAACAAACTAAAACCACCAAAGAGATACTTAAATTACTGTAGCACATATACATTAGAAACTTACTCTCTATATGGTTCAACTTCTGCTGTATTCTCTAGGACATACAAATGAGCAACTTCAAACATGTTAGGAGACAATTCCTTCAATTTAGCCTCACCTAACGGTCTTCCTTCTAATATATTTCCATCTTCATATTCTTCATATCGGCTCTTTTGAGCACCTACTTGTGCTGCTTGATTTATGTAAGGAGCACAAAAACTTGTGCACTCTTCTGCATTATACTTTTCAACTATACAACCTTCTGGATTTGAACGATTTTTCACAAAACCTTTCAGTACTTTCATATACCTATTTCAAAATGTAAGTTTAACAAATTAATAATAACTAATTCGATCAATAATTAAACCAAAGAACTGTTTATATAGAAGAGTAAATATTGGAGTCACCTTTCAAATGGGTACATCCAACGAAAATGAACCGGTCCAGCTATTAGTGCTTCTCGAACCAAGTGAATAGTAAGGTGAACCATAATGTCAAAAAATGATGGAGGAAAAAACCTTTCAAGCATACACAGAGTCTCTGCAATGTGGTCTTCAAGTAATTCCAAATTATTTTTATCAAGCTCTCTTTGACATAGGCAATTAAAAAAAGCACATAATCTGAAAATTGCAATCCTCGGCCCCTTGTCTAATAGTCCCCTTAATGCTACTGACAAAACTTGTTGCATTAGCACATGACAATCATGGGACTTGAGCCCATAAATTTTGCAATCTTTTAGTGATACATGACTTGCAATGTTGGAGCTATAACCATCTGGCAATCTCAACTCAGATAGTCTTTTACAAAATATTTTTTTCTCATTTTTTGACAACACAAATGGTGCTTTCTTATAACCAGAGTCATCATCTTTATTCGGATGCAATGACTTTCTAATTCCCATGTGTTTTAAATCTTCACGAGACTTTAAGCCATCCTTTATTTTGCCTCTAATATTCAATAGAGTGCCTATTATACTCTCGCAAATATTTTTCTCAACATGCATCACATCCAAATTGTGCCGCAACAGTAATGACTACAAAAAGGACCAAATAGAAAGATGTTAAATTCTATAAACAAATTTAAAAGCAAACAAGCTTATTGTTTAAAACAAAAATATATAAAGCAAAAAAGACAAACCTCCCAATATGGTAGTTCGAAAAAGATTGATTTCTTTTTCCATACTGATTGAGGTTCTACGACGTTATGCTCTTCGTTTTCATCCTCTCTATTCCTTTTCTTTGTCTTCTTTTTCTTAGCCTTCCCCCAGTCATTTTCTATATCTCTGATCACTTGAAATACTTCTGAACCAGTTAAAATTCGAGGCTTTCGACCATGTTCTTCAGTCCCATCAAACCAAGATTTCTTTACCCGAAATGGATGATTGTAAGCTAGAAATCTTCGGTGGCCCATGAACGCATGTTTGTGGCTATTTTTCAACCATTTTGAGCATGTCTCAATTCCACAAGCAGGACATCCTTTACTGGATTTAACAGCATACCCGGACAGATTGCCATAAGCAGGAAAATCGTTTATTGTCCACATCAAAACAGCTCTCAAATTAAATGTGGATTGAGTAAATGCATCATAAACACTTACTCCATTCATCCACATCTCTTTCAAATCATCTATAAGAGGTGCTAGGTACACATCAATATCATTTCCTGGTTGTTTTGGCCCAGGAATGAGTAGTGTCAACATTAAATTTTCTTTTGTCATGCATAACCATGGAAGAAGATTATATGTGACCAAAATTACAGGCCAACAACTATGTCTAGAGCTAAGATCACCAAAAGGATTAAATCCATCTGAAGAAAGGCCAAGTCTAAGATTACGAGAATCAGATGCAAAAGAGGGCCACTTATCATCTATTCTATTCCATGCCAAAGAGTCAACTGGATGTCGCATAATGCCATCATGACTTTTGTTTGAGTAGTGCCATGTTAATTGTTCACTCTTTTCAGCTGACTTAAACAATCTTCTAAATCTTGGAATAATAGGAAAGTACCTTAATACTTTTGCCGGAACTCCCTTCCTTATCTTTTTGGTTCGCTCATTGATTTTCCAACGAGAAGAACCACACTGCGGACAAGTCTCAATATGCTCTAGATCTTTCCGAAACAAGCAACAGTCATTCTCACATGCGTGTATCTTCTCATAACCTAGATCAAAAGTATTAAATAACTTTTTGGTTGAGTAGAAGCTATCCGGAAGTATGTTATCAACTGGTAGCAAATCATGAACAATCTTGAGAACATCATCAAATGCTTTGTCAGACATGCTGTGTCGAGCCTTGGCCTTGCATAACATAAGTGTTGCAGACATCTTAGTGTGTGTTGATCCTGAATATAAAGGTAGTTCTGCCTCTTCGATGAGTTTTTCAAACTCTTCGTTTCTTGTTTCATCTATATGATTCATGTCATCATCTTGGAAATATGCATCTCTAAACATTTTATACGATGATGGAATTTCATCGTTTTCAGTTTCTTCTACTGTGACTGGTTTTTCTCCATGAAAAATCCATGTAGTGTAAGTAGGATCAATTCCAGCATAAATTAGATGGTCGTATACTACATCAAAATGATGGTATCTTAAGTTTAAACACTGGATGCAAGGACATTGGATCTTATTTGGATAACCCTTATTTTCTTGAACCTTATCTACAAACTTTCGTGCTCCCTCCCGATATGCTTGTGATGGTCTAAAAAAAAGGAAAACCAAGTTGTCACTAATTAGAAACCAGATATGTATGTGATATTAAAATTTGTACAGTGTAGGACTTCGGAATTCACCTTGGCATACGAGTCCATTCTTTATCCATAATGGACGATTGTCTTACAATGACAATACTGTGAAATTATGGACATAAGACATAAAAAATTTAGATTAACACCAAGTAAAGAAGAAAATAGCATTTATAATCAATGTCAACAAAAATCAACTCCTGAAGTTACTCAACAAAAATCAACTCCTGAAATTATGGACTTAAGAAATCTCTTTTTTTTAAAATGTTAAGATTCATGCAAACATGTGACAGAGCCAAAAATTACCGAAAATCATCCAAAAAATTTATCAAAATAAATGCAAAAAATTGGACCTAAGATTGAAACTTTGGCATTAGCTTAAAGTATAGATCATGTAAATAATATTAAACTGCAATGTAATCTGAAGTACTAGATTGAAACTCTGGAACTACTAGATTGAAACTATCGACATCTACAGGGGATAAAGCATTATATCAATAAAGTGAACTATCGACATCTATAAAGTGCAATGTAATATGAAGTACTAGATTGAAACTCTGGCATTAGCTTAAAGTATAGATCATGTAAATAATATTAAACTGTCAATAACAAATTACACATCTTAAAGCATAATCACCAAAAATAATGTAAATAGAGTGGTACTGCTGGATTAGAGAAACAATCAACTTGATTCTAGAAAACCTCTATTCCTGTAGACATGATATTTCCAAAATCATGTGATCTAGAGAAATCTGGTACATACCCTTTCTACATATTACATAGAGTCATAGACATAATTATCAAAAAAAAAATATACGTATCCTCATCCTAAAATTTTCAAAAATTTGCGTATTACTTATCCCGCATCATGTCGTATCACGAATCGTCCAGGTGCTTCTTAGACCAAGACAAACTATAGGTGAGCCTGACAAGGAACATAAACTAGCTAAGAGGAAAGAGTGCACAACAGGTATAGACTCTTGTAAGGACATCTTCCATAGAATCATGCACAAGAAAGTATACAAGTTTTTGAGTTACAACAAAGCAATAATCTTGCAGTTTTACTTCCTATTTATTTCTTCAATGTGACTTCTTTGAAGGTTTCTCTCCTTCTACCTCAACGTTCAGAGACTTGTAGTCAAAGACTAGAAAGGAATAGCAGAATCTTAAATCAAACAACAAAAAGATTGCATCTCATGAAAATTGATGTGTCCTGTTAGGTGTAGTTCAGGTTAGCTCACAGAACAACTAGGGCTTTTGATTCCTTTCTACCTCTCATTGAGAAGGAATAGAGCTTAGCTTCTAGATCGAGGACCAAAGCCGATGGCTTCTATGAGGAATTGCATCGAACACCTACTAATTAGGTAAACTCGCCGGTGAAGACTCGTCGACAAAGACGATCTTCCCAGAGAAGGAATCAAGGGTCGTAGATAAAGAGACTCGTCGAGAAGGACGATCTTCACCGATGAAGACTCGTCGAGAAAGACAATCTTCGTCGATGAAGACTCGTCGAGAAAGAGGAAGACTAGTCGATAAAGACTCCTTACCGGAAAAGGAAGCGTTCGCTTGCGATCGTCCACCGCCAAGAATTTGAAGCCGCCAAGTTTCTTCCAGAATAGGGTTTTGACAAACCCTTTTGTACGCTTTTGGTTTGGCGGATGAAAATAGAGGAGGAAAACTTTTCCCTTTCGCGGGAAGGCAAGATTGGGCGCGGATGAAAATCTAAAAAAAGGGTTTTTTTTAAAAACTCTTTTGTACTCTTTTAGTGTTTTGGGTTCTCAAAACACTAGTCTTTTATTTGGAGCAATTAATTAATTATTAATAACTATAGGTGGGATGTGATTTATGGCAAGATTGGCAGGCCGTGCAAGTCCATCTAATTTACGGCCTACATTTGCAGGCCACAAAATGATGTGATAACCTTATATATTTACGGCTTGCATAAATACTGGTCATAAATGATAATATTTAACGGCCCTAAAAATGCATGTCGTATTAAAAAGCGAAAAAGGAGAATTTACGGCTCGCATTTATCGCGTGCCGTAATATTATATCATTTACGGCCTGCATCCAACGCACGCCGTAAATGAGAGGCCATAAAAGCCCAAATTTTGTGTAGTGTCATAGACGACATCCTCATCTATTCCAGCAATGAAGAAGAGCATGGGAAACATCTTCGGACAATTTTGCAGACCTTGAAGGAGCATCAACTTTATGCGAAGCTTGGTAAATATGAGTTTTGGTTGGATCGTATTTCGTTCCTGGAACATATTATTTCTGGAGCAGGAGTGTCAGTAGATCCAAAGAAGGTTGAGGCAGTAGAGAATTGGCCAGTTCCGAAGACGGTAGCAGAAGTGCGTAGTTTCTTGGGATTGGTAGGTTATTACAGGAGGTTCGTGGCAGACTTCGCTAGGATTTTGGTACCCTTGATACGTTTGATGCATAAGGATGTAGAGCTTATTTGGTCAGCAGAGTGTCAGACATCATTTGAAGAGGTGAAGAAGAGATTAATCTCAGCCCCGATGTTGATACTTCCAGTAGGATCGGGAGGGTTTACAGTGTATTGTGACGCATCCGGAAAAGGACTTGGGTGTGTATTGATGCAGTATGGTAAGGTGATAGCATATGCATCTCGACAGCTTCGAGATCATGAGAAGAACTATCCGACCTACGATTTGGTGTTAGCAGCGGTAGTATTTTTGCTTAAGTTATGGAGGCATTATTTATATGGGGATCGAGTAAAAATTTACACTGATCATAAGAGTTTAAAATATGTATTCACCAAGTGGGACCTGAACATGAGACAGAGAAGATGGTTCGAATTACTGAAGGACTTCGATGTGAATCTTCAGTATCATCCAGGAAAGGTGAATGTGGTAGCAGATGCCTTGAACAGGAGGGGTGGCACATTCATTTTAACCTCGCAGACGCATATTTTGGAAGAACTTCAGGAAATAGGAATTTAAGTGATCTTGCACAAGATACAGGAGTTATGGACGATTTGCAGATTTATTCTACTTGAGTAGTGAGGATTAGAGTAGCCCAAGCAGAGGATCCGCGGATCCAGAAGCTTCGAACAAAATATTAATCAGGTCTCAGAAAGGAGTTAGTAATCCATGATGATGGTACACTTAGGTTCGGAAACCGTCTTTGTGTACCAGGTATAGACCTTCGATACGAAGTTATGTCTGAGGCTCATAGTGCTCCTTATTCTATCCATCCCAGAGGCACAAAGATGTACCAGGATATAAAGCAACATTTTTGGTAGAATGACATGAAGAGGGAGATAGCGAGGTATGTTTCTAAATGTTTGGTATATCAGAAAGTGAAGACAGAGCAGAAGAGACCAGCAGGATTGTTATAGCCGCTTCCAATTCTGGAGTAGAAGTGGGAGCACATCACAATGGACTTTGTGACCGGTTTACCTAGATCTCCGACCGGTTGAAATACAGCTTGGGTAATTGTCGATCGGCTCATAAAGGTTGCTCATTTTCTTCTTTTCAGAATAGGGCAGTCTACTGAGCAGTTGGCAAAAATGTATATAAAGCAGATAGTGAGGCAGCATGGTGTTCCCGTCAGCATAATATCAGATCGATACACCCGTTCACCTCTCATTTTTAGTAGTGTTTGCATCCAAGTTTGGGTACCAAGTTGAGGTTCAGTACAGCCTATCATCCGCAGATGGACGGACAGTCAGAGAGAACCATTAAGACATTGGAAGATATATTACGGGCTTATACCATAGACTTCGACGGAACTTGGAAAGATCATCTTCATTTAGTAGAGTTCTCTTATAATAATAGTTATCACACAAGTATGCAGATGGCACCGTTTGAAGCATTATATAGAAGGAAATACAGGTCCCCTCTGGTATGGGATGATGTAGGAGAACAAAAATTATTGGGACCAGAGATGATCACGCAGACCGTAGAAATAGTCAAGTTGATCAGAGAGCGGCTTCGAGTTGCGCAGGACAGACATCGACACTGGACATATCAGCATCGTAGGCTACTAGAGTTTGGTGTTGGTGACCAAGTGTTTCTGCGAATTTTGCCTACTCGGGGTGTCATTAGATTTGGAACCCGAGGAAAGCTTAGTCCTAGATATGTTGGTCCATTTGAAATTCTCGCTTGGGCAGGCGATGTTGCTTATCGTCTTGCCCTTCCACCTTCGCCACGTGATGTACATAATGTGTTCCATGTATCTCAGTTGCATGGGTATGTCCCAGATCTGAGTCACATCCTCGATCATTCTGAGCTAGTCGTCGGTACCGACCTGAGTTACGAGGAGCAACCTGTATCTATTTTTGATCGGCGAGAGAAGTTGCTCAAGAACCGGACTATTAATCTTGTCTACGTCGCTAGGGGCCACCACCCACCAGGGGAGTCGACATGGGAGCGCGAGGACGAGATTAGATTTCGATATCCGCACTTGTTCGACTCAGAATGTATATTTATCCTTATGCCTTTGTAATATGTTTCCCTGTTTTTATTGTACTCAGTAGGGTGGATGATTGTTCCCTAATGCCTGTTAAAATTGATGAGATTGCATGGATAGTTCGCCTTGTAATTAGTATCTTGCTTTCTTTGATGTCTCTATTTTGTCTTGGCAGAAATTCTGAGGACAGAATTTTTCTAAGAAGGGTAGAGATGTCACTCTCCGATCCCAATATACGTATTCTTTCATAAATCTTGTACATGGTATCCTGTATGTAGCATGTACATAATTCTATTTATTATTTATTAATGGTTGCATGTAGCCTTTAAGCATGTCATTAGTGGAATGGTTTGAGCGTGTTTAGAGATTAGTGTTTTCTTAAGCCAACCCAGCACTACTATATATATTCTCTACATTTTCTCTCTCCTCATAACCTTTTATTCATTTCCCTCATCCACCACCATTAGGCAAGTACAACTTGCTCAAAAGTGGAGATTTGTGTATTTTTTATCCTTGATTTTTTTTCTTTGATATTATTTGTCTATATTGTTCTTTCCATCATCATCTACAAGTTTAGTACTTGGTATTTTCGGTTTTGATGGATGGATTCTTGTAGATCTAAGTTTGTGTCATTTTAGTTTTCTTTAGTTTTTGATCTATTAAACTTGCTTTTTTTCAAAATCTAGTAGTTCCATGTGATAGAGCATTTCGTTTTACCCAAATTTGACCTTTGAAAAGTTAGATTTCGTTTTGTTTTGGCCGAGTTGTGCAAGTTTGAAGTTCATGGGTTCCCTGGCCATCTTTCTCGGATTTTGAAGAAGATGAGCAGTTTGGCCACATGAGTCTTTGGCCGCATGAGTCAGGCCGCATGAGTCTTGGGCAGAATGAGTTTGGCCGCATGAGTCTTGGGCCGCATGAGTTTGGCCGCATGAGTCTTGGGCCGCATGCAGTCTGGCCGTATGAGTCTAGCCGCATGAGTCTTGGGCCGCATGAGTCTGGCCGTATGAGTTTGGCCGCATGCAGTCTGGCCGCATGAGTCTGGCCGCATGAGTCTTGGCCGCTTGAGTCTGGCCGCATGATCCCTCGGCCGCATGTGTCTTGGCCGCATGAGTCTTGGCCGCTTGAGTCTGGCCGCATGAGTTTGGCCGTATGAGTCTTGGGCCACATGTAGTCGAGCAGCCTGAGTCTTGGGCCGCATGAGTCTGGCCGAATGAGTTTGGCCGCATGAGTCTTTGGCCACAAGAGTCTGGCCTCATGAGGCTGGTTGCATGAGTCTGGCCGCATGCAGTCTGGCCGCATGAGTCTGGCCGCATGAGTCTTTGGCAGTATGAGTTTGGCCGCATGCAGTCTGGCCGCATGAGTCTGGCCGCATGAGTCTTGGCCGCTTGAGTCTAGCCGCATGAGTCTTGGGCCGCATGAGTCTGGCCGCGTGAACCCTTGGCCGCATGCTTTCTTGTGTCTTGGTCCTCATTTCTGATCTGACTTTCTATGTGAGTGCTGGATAAACCTATGTATGTACTAAGGTACAACAATCTATGTGAGCACCGAGGTGTTATCCTATGTGCTAAGTGTTCTTATGTGATATCTGCCAGTACACCCAAGAGTCCAGCATTTACATAGCGAATGGTCAGTAGCAATGACGTGGTATGTGTTGTGTGTTTCATTACCCCAAGAATGGGTACATACGTATGACTCCATGAGCCAGTACGGATCCCTTCTTGGGGTACTCGTATATTGTACGACATTTAGGAGAGTGAGCATGTGACCACGACATGTGAACTCCGAGGATAACCTAGGAATTAACTAAGCAACCAACTTGGTTGATGCATTGGGTGGGAAAAATCCCGAGATAGTGCCATACTAGCCACCCCAGGTCCAGTCCTGACGTGTCGGGTTAGCCGCCGCGGATATAGTTTCATTCGTCTAAAGCGGATGACTATATCCAACTTCTACGAGCTATGTGTTATATATTTTAGCGAGGTAGCCCTCCGGAGGACCGGTGCATAATCAATGTGCTATATGTTTAATAGTTTGCCTAGCCCTGCCAGGTTGACACGATCTGAGGATCCCTTTAATCTATATCGCGGGGATAACTCCGCCAAATATAGAAGGCCGCAAGAATGGATGGCCGCTTAAAAATGACTTGACTGTGCCTTGTACCTTCCGTTAGTAGCCGAGGGACATGGAATGTCATGGTGCGTGGTCCAACCCATGTCCTTGTTTGGTTGTTGGGTTGGTCTATCGTGCTATGACACGTTGTGGACCGAGGTTACGACTAGAAGCCTTTATTATTACTAGTATTATTATTTTATGCTTAGGTTTTATCTCACTCTTTTGTGCTCCCTTGTGGTACTTGCTATTCGGAGCTGACCCCGCTGATTTTGTTTGGCCAAATATCGTAGCAGCGCCTGAGGATCCAAATTTCTTTTCTGACGTCAATGGTGTACACTAGGAGCATGGCTAGCGGGGGACTCGAGTGGATTTCTTCTCCACCACTCTAGTATCATTACTTATGTTTTGATGATTAGCCACTGACACCTGTTTAGCCGGTCAATCTGGATATTTTGTCTTTTGTATAATTGTAATTAAATCAGACTGCAGTTGAGTACGATTATGTGTCTGTGACTCTCTGGACTAGCTAACTTATAAAGCTAGATCCCCATGATCATTTCGATGAAGTGTCGGGGACGCCTTACTGTTTTATCTCATATGTTCATTAATTGCTGCTTCTTGCTTTGAATGATTGAGACATATATGCGTTGTGAGACCATAGGAGACTTGATTGTAGCATGCACCCCCTAGTCTCATAACAGCCACGATCGCCGTACGACATTTATATATCTCATATGGAGTAGCTGGCCTAGTCCGTCTCAGTATTCCGGTACTGGGCGCAACACACACACACACACACATACACACACACACACACACACACACACACACACACACACACACACACACACACACACACATATATATATATATATATATTAGAAAGAGAGAGAGATATTTATGAAGTAGAGAGAGAGAGAAAGAGAGATATTTTTGTGTAGGGAGAAGGAGTGATATATTAGTGCGGTATACGGGTAGTCATGTGAGGGGTCATATAAAATTGGGTTGGGTGTTGGATCAAATTTGGACAAGTTTGGGCTAAAATTTAGCCATAATACAAATTTAATCCATTTTTAATCATGGATGAAATAGAAGTACGAAGGAGATCAATTGGGTGGCACGCAAGTGTCAGGTGCGTAATAGACTCAAAATAGGTCAGAACCATATATTGGGTCGATCAGATTGGACCGATGTCGGGCCCCGAAATTAAATTGGAAGTTGGATCAGGTTTTATGGTAGATGATCAATTGGCCTAAATTGACCCGAAAGTTGCGCGATCCAAACAGAGTACAAGGAAACAAGTTTGAGTGAGACATGATATATCAAAATTAAGATAATCTTGTCTACTAAAAACTTGTGAAGAAAGTTTTCAGATATTGACATCTCTGACGCTCCAGAAATCAAAGCCACAAAAAGATCATTTTATGATCAAAAATAATTAAATAAAAATAAATTATCAAAAATAATTTATTCAGAAAATTTGAAAAAAAATCCCTAAAATTCAGGGGTCTCACATCCTACCCATCTTATAAAAATTTCGTCCTCGAAATTAAAGGTTGGTAGTGGGTTTAAATTATGATAGAAAGTTTTGGCAATATTTTTGGCACGATCAAAGAACGACGAGTTTTACACGATCAAGATAATCAATTCAAAATTATTTAGACACGACTAGTGATTTTGGCACGATGGCATCGTGATATGAACAAAATTATATATGAACGATTTTAGAAATAAGTTAAGTCATTGGGGCACGATTTTAGTGACGATTAGGAGAATCGAAGATATAAATAAAGTTCAAGTACGGGGTGATCCGTAGCACTTAGGTTTGATGAAAATCAACTTTAAAGTCGTACAGGCCCGATCAAGATGAAAAGTTAACCATGACCAAAATAAGGTTTGGCATGATTTGAGATTTTATAAGGTCACAGTTTGTAGGCACACTTAGAAATAATTTCATGTTATTAAGCACGAAGTTGCGACTAGGAAAATCAAGAATCGTTCGGTTACAATCAAGTCAGAATCATGCCAAAACATCAATTAATAGGATCCAGATCGATGAAATTAGATTTAGGGTTATAGATAGGCACGATCAAGTTGAAAATGACGTGATTAGACATTGTTAGGAATAATCAGTTGTTTAGCACAAACATTGATCAAGGATTAACCATCTGGTCATGAGTGAAATCAAGACTCAGATGTGTTCAAAATATTTGGAATGACTAACCACTTAGGCACGATTTAGAATAAAGCGACAAATTTTTTTAAACCTAGTCATGATCAGGAATGAAACCTGAGCACGAGTGACTAGAGAATCAAAATTTGGGTATAATAGAAAATCTATTCCGACAGGTGTGTGACATGTACCGAGTTTGCAAAAAAATTTGATTTCGGTGGGGAGCTGGCATATGGTGGCTGTCATAGTTTATTTGGGGATATAGATTGGATGCTTGCGAAGGGTTCCAACAGTTGGCTCGAGGAGATTTTTGTTATGTCATGTACAGGCTCAAGCCACTGAGCAATACAGGCAAGCTAGAGACAAGGGATGGAGGCTCGAGGGGTATTCGATAGGAGGTGGATCGTTGAAAACTTGTTAAGGAGTGACTTCAAGATGTTTTGAGAGTTACGGAGGATTCGGTTCGTCGAGACAAAGAGACGAATGGAAAAGAGTCAAAGATTTAAGGTCAGTATGTCGATCCCATGATAGCTGGTCGGTCTCCAGTGGGGGTTGCTCTACGGATCCGGTTTTGACGACGGGTGGTTTACGAAAGCTTCATGTAGAAATATTGGTTTCAGCAGTTCGAAGCCAGGGACGAGATCAAGGTTTGTAGCAAACTTAATCAAAGGCGGGTGCATCATCATTCACACAGTTCAGGGGGAGCTGTGGGTCATCGATGGCGTGCACAATGCATGATGTTATGCTCGAGGACACATGTATACGGGAGAGCTTCAGTATCGGACACGAAGGTGGACAGGTTGAGGGGTTCAAATCTCAGAAGAACCACACCGTCCGCTTGGTTGGGCCAGCCAAGGGTGAAGAAGCTCATCGAAATTGTAACACGTTCCGGTGGAAGACGGAAGTCGGGGACAGACAACCGAGACTCACGGTGAAGCTGATTGTCAGAGACTTTGATCTTTGTCGTGTCATTAATGTCGGCAGGATCCTAGTGGTACAGGAGGTGCTACGTATAGCAGCTAGCGTCGACGTGGTAGTCGAGGAGCTGGAGACAAGGGAAGATGCAAAGCAGCTCGAGAAATCGGAGATCAGTGGTATGGGGGTATTCTGTCGAGAGACGACAGACATGGAGTCCAGTTGAGGACCCATTGGGTCAATTCCCTGTCATCAGATTGGAGGGAGAGAATGTTGGAGTCCAGCCTTGATTCGGTAACAACATATTTGTGGAATCCAAATCTAGTTAAATATTTGATTTGATTTGATTTGAATGTCCATAATTGGTGTTATACTATTTTAGATATAATATAATTCTTATTTTAGGAAATCCTATTATGATCTAAAATAGAATGTTGATGGAATATTTTAGGCATAATATGATTCATATTTTATTCCTATTTAGGAAATTATATTATGACTAGAATATGATTTTCTCATCCTATATAATGGGGTGACGGTGGAGGCAAAAAGTACAGCACAAAAGTGAAAATTCGGGGAACTCTTCACAGAAAATCTAAGAGAAAGTCTGTACTTTGTTCTTAGGACTTCGTCATCCATGACAGAAGCAAGAACACGATCTAATCGAGGAGGGTTGATGAGTGATCTCATTTGTAATATTCTATTTTTTTTTCTTGAGGGTGGTGAGGGGATTGAACCTATTAGGACAAATGGCCTCATATACTAGTTTTGTTAATCTTGTAATTTCATGTCAGTTATAAAGGTTGAGATTCGTCCAGGTGACGCAGTCACCGCCATATACTTGTCTTTATCTGTGCTTGGTGTCCGTTAGACGGGGGTCGGTTTAATCAGTTGGGTTGGTAAACGCTTCCGCACGCCCAACAGTAATCTCATGAAGTAGGGAACACCAAGAACACAAGTCTGTCTTATTCGCAATAATGGAAATAACAAGCTACTGTCAAGGAAACAAGCCGGAGAGAAGGAAACATAAGAAAAAGATGCAACTCTGGAAGCTGCATTCACGCTGTGAGGAGGCAAACCGCATGCAATATCATCGTTCATAGCTGATTAAGGACAGCAGTAGCAAACTTTGCTATGATGGCAATACCCCGGCCCTTGCTCGTTGCTGGCGCACGCATCGTTACAGTCGTCAGCGTTGCATCGGCAGTTGTCCCCCGGCGGACAGTAAGTCACCGGACTGCCCTCGTAGCCGCCGTCGCAAGTTCCTGTGCAAACCCCCGTGTAATCTGAAGTAACAAATCAGGAGAATATATATAGTTAGGACTCCAAATGAGTAGTTAAGAAAATCTATTTCTATTGCATGGTTGATAAAATACACACGGCTTAGACGGCTCAATCTTAAGCCGTTTTGAAGCCCCCTTATATTAGTAGAGATGTAAGGCTTAATTGTAACTTGATACCATCAGCTATTTCAATTTTTCAACTTGATATTGTAAATTTTTTTACTCGATAACTTGATACAATCAATTATTTAATATTTTTAATTCGATACCAAAAAAATTTAAAATGAGAAAACTATCCCTCCTCATCTCAACCCCCTCCCTCTCCCGCGCCCATGCCTCCCGTCCCCTCTACAACCACGCCCCTCTCGTGCCACCACCACCACTACCCTTTTATCCCGTCCCCACTCCCCCCCACGCCGACTACACCACCACCGGCTCCCACCCTCTCTCTCCGATCGAGCACGCGTGCAACCGGTGGAGGCGGCACCGCAAAGCGAGAGAGGAGGAAGGTGGTGCAGCCGACGGTACAGAGAGCGGGGGTGGGACGGGGCAGCGGGAGGGTGTGGCCGGAGGGTGGGGTGCTGTGATGGGGACAAGGATATTTTTGTTCAAATTTTTGTCCAAATTTTTGTCAAGGTATCAAGTTGTTTAAAAAAAAGTTTAGTACATCAAGTTAAGAAAGCAGAATAGCTGAGGATATCAAATTACAATTAAGCCTATATGTAACGAATAGTAACTAACCTGGGGATATTAGCACCAGTAGGACGAGGAGGACGGGGATCAACTTCTGGAGGGCCGCCATTACTAGTTCGTTCTCCTTACTGCAGGGATCAGTGCAGGAATTAAAACGTAGGACCTTGTGCCTTTAAGTAGAAGTTGGTAGTGTCATCTTGGAAAAATTTAGATAAATTTTAGGAGATGGAACTAAGCGATACTGGCCGGCACTTTGATTGTAATCGTGACTCATACGTTGGCTGTTATTCTTGGAAACCCTAGCTAGATCCTCAGATCGGCCATTAATTGTTGTTACTTTCTGAGCTTAGTTTGCTGCTGCAGGCTTCAACAGAGTTTCCACATTTTTGACGTATGGATTTAACTATTACAATTCCGAGCAACAACCGATAAACAAATAAAAGATGGCCAAAAATAATTGTGCCGTCCCTATCTCTCAGGATGAAAGAGTTTAACATGCACTCATGATATTATAGGAATTTGCCGCATAAAAAAAATGTAAATCTCTCTTATTGATATGTTCACCTCAATGTTGCAAGCTCGTCCGGTCCGATCCATTCTGGTTTTGACCGACTTAAACAGGTTCGGTCAGGCCACGTCAGTCAGGAGAACTGGTTCAGGCTGGACCGTAAATCAAAATCGTAAATCCAAGCTAGCCTAGAACCCAAGTAGAGCCAAGCCGGACTGGATCCGGATCAAATGTAAATAAAAAGAAAAAAAAAATGCATATAAGCATTGGGCTGGATAATTTACTAGAACTGTTGTGAAAATGAGAGAGAAAGAGTTTGTAGCCGATTGAATACATACGGAACATTTTCTCATTGATAGTATATATAAGTGAAAATATGTTAGAGGTTGTTATGGATATGAATAAGAGCATCCATATTTAGGTTTATCCAAATCACAACACTCTCTTTGGATGTCCACTTTAATTTTTTGTCTCATTAAAAATTTTTCTAAGAAAAAATTCACTACAAAAATTTGTCAGATTAGCGACGTTTATAAACGTCGCTAATCTCGGCCAAAACGTCGCTAACTTAAGTTAGCGACGTTTTTAGCGACGTTTTGGAAATGACGGAAAAAAGCGTGTCGCTAATCGAAAAAAACGTCGCAAAACGTCGCTATGGCGACGTAAATTAGCGACGGTCATAATGTCGCTAAATAGCGACATTATTTACGACGTTTTCTTGTGGTCGTCGATTAACGGCACATTAGCAACATTTTTGCGACGATGTGGTGACATCAGATTGT
The DNA here is from genome assembly GCA_029216955.1 of Iris pallida. Taxonomy (NCBI): domain Eukaryota; kingdom Viridiplantae; phylum Streptophyta; class Magnoliopsida; order Asparagales; family Iridaceae; genus Iris; species Iris pallida. The sequence goes on from JANAVB010031619.1 coordinate 10,426,354, forward strand.
TTACCACGTCAGCAATTTAGTGACGTTTTTAGCGACGTATAAAAACGCCGCTAACAGTTAGCGACACATATAAACGTCGCTAAAAACATCAATAAATTATAAAAAAAAACAGAATCCAGAATGAAAATGTACAATCCAAAATACAGAATCCAATCCAATCCAAAATACAGAATCCAATCCCTGGGTTCGTCGACCCCTTCGGTGGAACACTCAACACCGCACTACAACAAATAGGGCATACAATAGCAGTTTATCTATAGCGTTCAAGCCTCCCTGCTATAGAATGTCATCATCAATAGCGTTCCTTCCGCAGTGCTATTAAAATAGAAGACAATAGCAGTTTATCTATAGCGTTCGAGCCTCCCTGCTATTATAATATAATCATCCATAGCGTTCATATTGAAATGCTATTAAACGTACATACAATAGCAGTTTATCTATAGCGTTGAAGCCTCCCTGCTATTAGAATGTCATTATCAATAGCGTTCATTATGTAGTGCTGTTAACAGAACTTTATATAGCATGTTATGAACGCTGTTAAAGGTATAATTTTTTCTGAACGTTGCTATGCCCGTATATCTAGGGGTGAGAATTATTCGGTTTTTTCGACCGAAATCTGAACCGAACCTAACCGAATAAGAGATTCGGTTCAGTTTGAAAAAAAAATTCGGTTCGGTTTCGGTTTCGAAAATATTAAAATTTCTTATTCGGTTTCGGTTTCGGTTTTGGGATTCAGTTTCGGTTTAATCCCACTAACCTTTCAGAAATTTTATCTAAAATTCCTCTTCCTGGTAAACCAAATAAGAAAATTTAGTAATATATATACGAAATATATCTTTGTATATTTAGTTACTATATATATTGACAAAAAATTATAATTAAACTGAAATATTGGTTATACCAAATAAACTGAAAATCGAACAGATTTATTCCATTCGGTTTGGTTCGGTACGGGATATTTCGGTTGGTTTCAATTTTTGTTATTCGATTTTCGGTCGAATTCGGTATTTGGTAATTCGGTTCAGTTAACCGAGTTAATCGAATGCTCACAATTGAACTAACTACTGTTCCAATCATGGGAGAAGCAACACAGTTTTCTATTTTATATTAAAAATAAGTTATAGGAGCGATTCAGTTTTGCTGTATAATTTATAGCGTTCTCGATAGCGGGCGATTCCGTCCGTTGGATTTTTAGAAATTAAATCGGTACCGTCCATAGCAAAATGCTATGTCTTATGTTTGAAAAAATCTTAATGTATTCTCCCCCAACCCTTCAACTCCTCATAACCCGCGCGCCAAACTGAAAAACTCTCCCCCTCATTCTCTCTGTCACGAAACCCTCCCTCTTCCTCAGGTAACGCTCCCCTCACGAAACCCTCCCTCTTCCTCATCTTCTTCTCTTTGTCTCTTTCTCCCCTCACGAAAATCCTAAAGACCGACTGATAGATTATTTGGGATTTTTGTGAGGGATTTTTTGGGTTTTTCGTGAGGGATCTTATAGTGTGTGTCTTTATATTCTTCTTTATGGTTTTTTTTTTCGTTTTGTTTCAGGAATCCTAATTCTATGGCGTATGATTATCATCCTTGAAAAACGAAAAACAAATTTGTGTTAATGCAAAAACCCTTACGTATTTTTGTGTTAATGCAAAAACGAATTTGTGTTAATGCAAAAACGAAAAACAAATTTGTGTAAATGTAAAAATCCTAACGTACATGAATTAATGAAAAACGAAACGAATATCTCTGATAGAAATTCTTTTCACTACACCAAAAGAGGAGTTTGCCAACACATCTTTTTTGCAATTACTAACGATTTTTTGCCATTACAAATTACTAACGATAACAAACCGTTAGGACCTAAAAAAAACCGTTAGTATAAATCAAAATAAATACAATTTAACATTAGTAACACATATTAATAACTTTGTAACACTTATAACCGTTACTAAATTCAACACAATTAAAAGAAAAAGAAAAATCTCTTATCATGTGACTTTCACATGTGACTTTCACATGACAAATAAGTGTTATGGAGGCAAATACACACCCAAATTTTCATTTCCCTCCCTCCACCCTCCCCGACCGCTAAAATTTCCAAATATTCGTTCCTTCCTCTGTGCCCTCCCCCTCTCTTTGCTAAACCTAATTTTTGCTGTCGGCACTTCGCCGAAGAACTGTAGAAAGAAAGAAAAAATGGTAATTTTATCATTCTTATTCTCTACAAAACTGACAACTTCTGTTCCATTGTTTTCTTAGGTTTCTTTGTTAATTCATCTTCTCGTTCGATTCTTATTCGATCATACGCTGTCATTTGTCACGTCCCGATTCATAGAGTCATTTATTTACATATTTTATCTCTTGGAATCGATCGTCCTCGCTTGGGCGTGATGCCGTACAAGTCTGGTATTGCACTTGTACAAGGCAAAGATGGTACATAATCGATTATTCTTCAAATAGGAACACATCGCAGCGGCAGAAGCAGATAAATTGAATGTAATGAGGACAATCTTTCTTATTGAATAGAAGTACATCACTTCTTTATAGCAGCGAAGAAAAAGAGTAACTTGAAGCCACACAGAGATATGTAGAACTTTATTCTCTTTATTGATAATTGAAGAAGAGTACAAGACTTGTATTGAAGTACAATGATTACAGCACATCTCACTTTACATTGGAAACCAACTGAACAATGCTATACAACTTACATTTGATATTTGGATACAATGGATTACAACTTGATATACCGACTTGGCTTACAATCTCACTAGTACAACTGATTACAATGTTCCATACATTATGTCCTTTATAAACAGAAGACATCATCTTGTGCAAGGAGAGCTTCTGTATGCCCAACAAATCTTCGATACCGCGGAACCAATCCAGCTAAACTTCGTGTGTAGAATATTCCAAGCATAAGCACCTGCCCACAAAATGTGGGTCAGCACATCATCTATGTACTGGCGAGCAGAATCCAACCCACTCGCATAAACCAACATTTAAAGTGATCATTTAAGCAAGCATTTATTAGAATGGTCTTTCTACTTGGGGCCTAGCATCAGTTTACAGTTCATGGGCAATAATCAGAGTGAAGCATGTAAACATATTCTTGTAGCATTCATGTGGACATATCTTTTTAACATTCTTGGTATTATCATGCAAAGGCATCATTGAGGCATACTAGGTGTTATCATGAAAAGGCATCATTGAGGCATCGTTAACATTAACATCTTAAACATTATGACAGTTCTCACTTCAAGCATCACTTAGCATGTATGTTATGTTTGAGCAATGATTAGCAAGGCATCTTTCTTAGCATACTGAACTTAACATGTTAAGCAGGATCTCATACTGAAAGGCTACATACAGCATCATCAAACTTATTTGGAACGTAAGCATGCAAGTTAAACCAACACATATATTGAATTATCACATTTAAGTGATTTCTTACCGATAGCCGACTCCCTCATACCTGCATCAAATACAAGTTAGCAGATATACTTACTCTGTCTGCATAAGACATTCATTAGCATGCATCCTGACTACATGGTCACTGGTGTTTAACCATACGGACGTTGCCATATAGGTCTTCGTTGGTAATGCGATGACTCCAGAGAAGGTAGCTAGCCCCAAAGGATGCCTCGCAGAACCCGTGCCCCTACTGGCACGCCAATGTTTTCTCCTAGGCCGGATCGGTCGCCCTAACGTCCCGGGGTACCGTCCGAGAAAACATATTCCCATCACTTATGCATAAGTTGTCCTATGACCATGCGAATGCGTGTCCATCTCAATCATGAACATAAAATGCATGGTAAAATATTGAAGTAAAGACAACAGTGCATCATCATTTATCTCATTCAAGTCATGTTCAATGACTTATTCATTCCCAACATTACCATCATTTCATTTGGTGATCTCAACGATCCCAAGCCTCATCAATTCTCATTCATTGCTTCATTGCAACATTTCTCATTTGTTCCTTCTAAGGAGGAACAACAGTATTCATTCATTTCAAAGGGACCTGTAGCATTTCATTCATTTCATAGGGACAATAGCATATTCAATTCTTTTCTCATGTATCATTTATGCAGCATCTCATTATTCAAGTGATTCATTCATTTCATCGATCTTAAGCATAAGGGACATTATCAATTCAATCTCAGGCATCATGTTACATTAGGAGTTCGAGTGTGATTCGTTCAGCAATTCAAAGTTCATGTGTTATTCATTCAAGGATTCCCAGCATATGAATCTCTATCGAATTAGCAACTAAAGCATCGCATCACAATTATTCAACATTCAAGGTAAGGGACATTAGGGACTTATTCATAGCATCACATTATTCCATTTATTAAGCATACAGGAATAAGGAGGAAGGAGGACAGTTCCACTTGCCTTATATAACGGTCTTCCTGCTCCAATCTCATCAAGCATAGCTCCACCAGCGAGCCACATTCCAATACCCATTCCATCTAGCCAGCTAAGAAAGACTGCATCAGTCTCAATTCTCCTGATCTCCAACATAAGTCACGGTCCAACGTTCTGATCCCATCCAACAAGCCAACCAAATGCCTCGTGCAGAGCGGGGCATTACATAATATACCACTCAGAAAAAGTTTCGTCCTCGAAACTTAAGAAAACAACTCATCTACTAGATTCACTTAATCACAATGAGTTACTCATTCAGCTTCAATTCAATATTCATTTCAGCCCACTCGGTCATTTCAAAATAGCTGTCCAACAGTATCACTTTAATCAATCAACGATTCAATCCATCTATCTCTTTTTCCAAATACTTGCAACTTCTCATTGATTTACCAACATTTTTCTTGCATTCTATCTTGGTCGCAACACATCACTTCATTTGGATCCATACACATATTTCAGGCGTCCCCAAAATATATGCATTTCAGCCAAAGTCTGCGCTAGTGCGATAAATTCTTCCAACAATATTATCTCAGTCGCAACCTATCACTTCGGCTGTATCCATACACATATTTTAGGCGTCCCCAAAACATATGTACTTCAACCAACTTCCATGATAGTATAATTCGATCAGCCGCGATATAACTCTCTTTTCCAAATCAGACTTAGTATCCTTTCAATTGACTTATCACTTTATTCACTTTGCCACAATCACTATTTTCCAGGCCACCACTTAACATCAGGGACAATCTCCATCCAAGCATAACATTTCTAACATTCGATCAAGGGTCTAACTTAGAGCCAATCATATCAAGGTTTCACAACAACAATCATTTTCCTTCCCAAATCCAACAACATTTTTTTTTTCACCGAGGCAATTCATCTTTTCTAAAAGATACAATCCAACATCACCAACTATCGATTATCCGAGTCAGGGTATAATTCTATGCAACAGTCAAGGTTAACCCAGCTACCCGACTATAGATACTTATCCAACATTTCCGTCATAAGCAGTCAATTCCATCTCATATAATAATTCACTATTCGATACATACAAATCAAGTCTCATCCCACGATTCCATTTCCTGCTATAGGCCGACACATAATTCTCAAGGGTCAAACATCTCTAAGGTTCATATTGGAGCATATACTTACAACTTATCATTCTTAGATCATACTCATCACCATCTCTCGTTCAATGCCACAAGGTCATTCTATGGGTCGCCAACGGCCATCTATTATTCGGTCCAGTCTCAATGGTTAGCTATACCGACAGCTATACCTAATCATTCAGGTGACTCCCCTAGAGTGGACGGCTACTAGGATTATACTAGTTTCTGCTTCTTAGGGCCAACAAGCAACCGGCAGTTCTAAGAAACTCTACCCAAACCTATGGGTATTAATTCAGTCTGAATAATGAATCGCCAATTGGGCTAAGCCAGCAATTGGTAAATCATCAACTGGTCGCTAGGGTCAAGTCTATCTATTCAGGGTCTTCCTCAAGGAAATAATTCCCACAGAGGCTCATTCTAGACTTACCCAACAATCGACTAAAATCGATCTATCAACATTACGGTCAATTCCAAATCCGACATACGATATTCATCGTTCTAATAATCCATCAAGTAAATTTCCAATGATTCAATTTCTGGTCCAATTCCTTCGTACCCACATAAACCCATAACCAAGGTTAATTATTCAAGGGTCATCGATTCCGATAGTTTTAATATAACTATAGAATCATACTATTCGGTCTGTATGACAAGGTTGCACCACTAAGTCATAAGCCAACAATCTATATCCCAACCAACAATCACCTATATCGACATTATCCAACACGTTTGAAATTTCTTGTTCCCATTCGTTTCTCAATCATTAAACTCTCTTACGGGCATTCTTAAATTTTGTTCCTTTTCCAGCCGTCAAAATCTTATATGGACATTCTTAAAATTCTCTACCTTAAGGGTCCAGTAGTTCATTCCATTCAATCTGATAATTCATGTATCAATTAACCATCCTCTATGCAATACAAGGATTCAGGGTTGCTACTTGTCACTTTTCTGGTACCATTCAATTCTTGAGCATATATGCGCATAAGCAACGAATATCCTTTGGTGATCTAGATGGGTTAACATCTATTACACCTTAGGGTCAAGGCACAAATCTCTAATATTCCTTTGGTCACCGACAACTTTTTCCAAAACTTTCATCTTAGCAATCAACATTGTATTAGCCACAAATAATTTGCATCCAACCAATCGAAATTAACATTCAGATATTCTAAGCCACAACATTCTCTAGCCAAATCCATTTACTCATAGCATACTAACGGTCTTACTAGTCTGAGTCAGCACTCGACTAAACAATTTCTAACCATGCCACCGATTACAATTTTCGACAATCTCGTTATCCAACATAACATCACCGTCAAGGGACACTCGAGTCATCTAGCCACAATACATGACTCCCAGCTAAGTCTCGGCACTACCCAGTACTCACAGATAGTCTCATTGCTATCCTATGGAAAGGGTCAAAATACATCTAGTTTTGAGGTGGTAGAGGCAATATACCACTCAGAAACGAAGCCATCCTTAAACAATACCAACTCAATTCTATTCCGGACTTACATGATCTATAACGATCACAACACTTAGCCAACATCTTAGGGTCTCAATAGTATAAGCCAACATTCTTAGCGTCTCTAAAGCACTTAGCAACACACATGAGTCAATTCACCAGTTCTGTCAAACTCATCCATCAATTATTTTATTCACAATTCTTTTCTAACATCACATGCAATTCTCATCTTGTCGCAGCATACATAGCCACCTTTCTTTTATTCTCACATTTCCAAACAGCATTCACAATATAGCATACTATGGCATCGAGTCATTGTTGGGTTATTTGTGTCCAAACCAACAACAATCATTCTTTCAGGGGCATCACAATGTATATAGACTTATTGTATGGAACATCCAGTGAGCAGCCAAGAGGGTCAATGATCTTTCAGACACGAACAACATAGGATGATTACAGAACGACAACAATATAATCGTGAAAGCAATCTTTGATTTAATCGCGGAAGCAACGTTGAGTGATCGCGGAAGCAACTTTGGTCAATCATCGATGCAATTTTGATTTGAAACGAACCAAAGAAGAGACCAAGGACGTAAAGCCGTGCTCTGATACCAATTTGTCACGCCCCGATTCATAGAGTCATTTATTCACATATTTTATCTCTTGGAATCGATCGTCCTCGCTTGGGCGTGATGCCGTACAAGTCTGGTATTGCACTTGTACAAGGCAAAGATGGTACATAATCGATTATTCTTCAAATAGGAACACATCGCAGCGGCAGAAGCAGATAAATTGAATGTAATGAGGACAATCTTTCTTATTGAATAGAAGTACATCACTTCTTTATAGCAGCGGAGAAAAAGAGTAACTTGAAGCCACACAGAGATATGTAGAACTTTATTCTCTTTATTGATAATTGAAGAAGAGTACAAGACTTGTATTGAAGTACAATGATTACAGCACATCTCACTTTACATTGGAAACCAACTGAACAATGCTATACAACTTACATTTGATATTTGGATACAATGGATTACAACTTGATATACCGACTTGGCTTACAATCTCACTAGTACAACTGATTACAATGTTCCATACATTATGTCCTTTATAAACAGAAGACATCATCTTGTGCAAGGAGAGCTTCTGTATGCCCAACAAATCTTCGATGCCGCGGAACCAATCCAGCTAAACTTCGTGTGTAGAACATTCCAAGCATAAGCACCTGCCCACAAAACGTGGGTCAGCACATCATCTATGTACTGGCGAGCAGAATCCAACCCACTCGCATAAACCAACATTTAAAGTGATCATTTAAGCAAGCATTTATTAGAATGGTCTTTCTACTTGGGGCCTAGCATCAGTTTACAGTTCATGGGCAATAATCAGAGTGAAGCATGTAAACATATTCTTGTAGCATTCATGTGGACATATCTTTTTAACATTCTTGGTGTTATCATGCAAAGGCATCATTGAGGCATACTAGGTGTTATCATGAAAAGGCATCATTGAGGCATCATTAACATTAACATCTTAAACATTATGACAGTTCTCACTTCAAGCATCACTTAGCATGTATGTTGTGTTTGAGCAATGATTAGCAAGGCATCTTTCTTAGCATACTGAACTTAACATGTTAAGCAGGATCTCATACTGAAAGGCTACATACAGCATCATCAAACTTATTTGGAACGTAAGCATGCAAGTTAAACCAACACATATATTGAATTATCACATTTAAGTGATTTCTTACCGATAGCCGACTCCCTCATACCTGCATCAAATACAAGTTAGCAGATATACTTACTCTGCCTGCATAAGACATTCATTAGCATGCATCCTGACTACATGGTCACTGGTGTTTAACCATACGGACGTTGCCATATAGGTCTTCGTTGGTAATGCGATGACTCCAGAGAAGGTAGCTAGCCCCAAAGGATGCCTCGCAGAACCCGTGCCCCTACTGGCACGCCAATGTTTTCTCCTAGGCCGGATCGGTCGCCCTAACGTCCCGGGGTACCGTCCGAGAAAATATATCCCCATCACTTATGCATAAGTTGTCCTATGACCATGCGAATGCGTGTCCATCTCAATCGTGAACATAAAATGCATGGTAAAATATTGAAGTAAAGACAACAGTGCATCATCATTTATCTCATTCAAGTCATGTTCAATGACTTATTCATTCCCAACATTACCATCATTTCATTTGGTGATCTCAACGATCCCAAGCCTCATCAATTCTCATTCATTGCTTCATTGCAACATTTCTCATTTGTTCCTTCTAAGGAGGAACAACAGTATTCATTCATTTCAAAGGGACCTGTAGCATTTCATTCATTTCATAGGGACAATAGCATATTCAATTCTTTTCTCATGTATCATTTATGCAGCATCTCATTATTCAAGTGATTCATTCATTTCATCGATCTTAAGCATAAGGGACATTATCAATTCAATCTCAGGCATCATGTTACATTAGGAGTTCGAGTGTGATTCGTTCAGCAATTCAAAGTTCATGTGTTATTCATTCAAGGATTCCCATCATATTAATCTCTATCGAATTAGCAACTAAAGCATCGCATCACAATTATTCAACATTCAAGGTAAGGGACATTAGGGACTTATTCATAGCATCACATTATTCCATTTATTAAGCATGCAGGAATAAGGAGGAAGGAGGACAGTTCCACTTGCCTTATATAACGGTCTTCCTGCTCCAATCTCATCAAGCATAGCTCCACCAGCGAGCCACATTCCAATACCCATTCCATCTAGCCAGCTAAGAAAGACTGCATCAGTCTCAATTCTCCTGATCTCCAACATAAGTCACGGTCCAACGTTCTGATCCCATCCAACAAGCCAACCAAATACCTCGTGCAGAGCGGGGCATTACATCATTGAATCCTACGAAGTTCGGCAGCGGGAAGCAAAAGAAGAAGGTTCAATCCAATCCAAACTTAGGGTTCGGGTTAGAAAATATATTTTGTTTGTTTGTGGTGCTTAGATTAGATCCGGTTGGATTTTTGTGTGTGCAAAAATGGAGCAAGGGGAAGCAGAAGGTGAACAACGTGGTCCTTTTCGACCAGGTACAAGAAGAACACTCATACCGTGCTCTCCGAGAGGCTCATGGTATAAAGATCCAAGCCTTTTTGTTTTATATCGTCTTAGAAAAGATTTGATTGTTAACGAGCAACGAGTAGCTTGATATTCAACATTTTTATTTTGATCAATGCATGTGTATTTTGATTATGTTCTGTTGCCTAGTTTGGGTTTATGCTTTTGGCTATGTTGCATTAACGTGACACAAAAACAGTATTAATTTTTGTATTGCTTTTGGCTAATGTGTTATGCTTAAATAAGTAACTAGTACTTAAAAAAAACTACTTACTCATGGCATATTTGTATTGAATTTTGGTATTATTTAGAGAAAAGAACTGCTAATTGAATGCAGCTTCATGGACAAAATGTTTGCTGCAATGTAGTAGCTACCTTGGTCATGTCCTGCTTATTCTTGTGTATGATTTATTCTAAGTGGTTGTTGCGAGGAATTAAGGAAATTGCAATGAGTTATCTAAATATGATTCGTTTATCATATATTGACAAATATGCTCTATCTCTGTTGATTTGGGATTTTACTGCTTTTGTGTTCCACATTGGAATAGGCATATACCTGAAAATAGACCACAAGTATCTACATCTTTGCTGTACTTTTCACTTTAATAAATTTTAGTGAATACAAATCATACTCCAGAGATTTATTTTATTTTATTTTCTTAATCTGTGTTCATTAGATAAGTTTCATGACATGTCAATTTTTTTCCTTCATATTTTGATAGAGTTTTATGGCACTTGGGGAATGTTTGGTTGCTTGCAAGTCGGTAAAAGTGTGAAAAGTACCATATCTACAAACTCTTATGATACGGAGGAATACAAATACATGTAGGTCCATCAACATGTAATCTTATCCTCCAGAAAACAAGCTTGGGCATCCCATTATTTCTAAACCTATGCTAACTTTAATTTGAAAGAGACTGCTTAATTAGAAAGGTTGACCCAATTTTCTGAGTGACAGATTGGTGTATTCATAATTTTCTTATGAGAATCTGAATTCCTGCTACAATTCTATTGTAGTAATTTTAAAGTGTTTCACTCTATGAATCTCGTCCTCTTGATCTGACTAATTGATTTGCTTAAGCTTTAACATTTTGATTCCTCCTAACCTAGCTAATTCAAATACTTGCAGTAATATCTAATATGTTTCTCCATTCTTGTGTACAACAGAACCAAGGTATTCAAATTTTGAATATTTCCTGTAGAACGATTACAGTAACTTGCTTCTCATCATTGAATGCCATCATTAGATGCATTATACATGTAAATCTACCCAATTGACATTTACATTTTTTTCCTCCAAAGTCTTGCTTACACAGAAATATGCTAAACCAAATCAACTAAAACTACACTAACATCTACTAGAAATTTGCACTCAACTATGCCATATTGAATACCTTATATTAGCTTTAGGCAGATGCCAAATGCAAACATATAGTCACACAAAGGCTAAAATAAAGACTACATATCAAACTTATCAGTCACAAATTATGTTAAGGGATGATATAAAGTTGAAAGAACTTGTTGTCCGTAACAGTTGGAAAGCCATGGAAACTGAAAGAAGGTCACTTATAGTTATATCAAATTAGTAGTTTTTTTCCTTATTCATCAAAGTAGATCACAATATGCATGTCTCAATCTCATCATGTGCATCATTAGTCAAGTAATTGTCTCATATATATATATATATATATATATATATATATATATATATATATATATATATATATATATATATATAATATACTATTATATTTTTCTACTTCTAATCAGAAGATACATTTTATATGGAAATAAATTCATTATGTAACTGATAGCTGGGAGTGGATAATGATTTCATATTTACTTATGTGCATCATAAATAATTCATATATGCATATGTTATTGTTCGCTACACATGGATATTCAAGTAGATACAATTGGAGTTTATCTTCCTTGCTTTTCCATCAATTAAGAATGTTATAATACTAACCACCCACTAAATTAAGTTATGAAGTTGCATTTGCTATACTTTGATTCTCTGATTGTTACTTCAGTTGGCATTATTGTTAGATGATAATCAAACTTATTTCTTTTTCCTTTTTCTATGAGCATATAACACCCAACATTGGTGGTCATGGGGCTATTGGACTTCTTCTATGATGAATGCAAATGACACTGTAGCAATCAAAGAATTCCTTGACCAAAGATAGAGTGTTGTAAAGTTTTACATTTCTAGCACTGGATTTTACTTCTCTTTCAACTGACAATTTTTGTGGTGATAGGACATGATTATAACTTGTATACGTTCACTACCGGTTCTCAACTTGATTTGGCTTTCATTATATTTCTCTTACAGGCGAACAATGATACCTCTATTGATTCAAATACAGTAGGAAAGGCAATTCTCAAATCCAGAGGCATACATTGTACTCTTTGCACTCTCCCCGCACCTCTGCATGCCATTTCCCTTTCAGAATAGAAAGAGAGAATGGTAGCTAACCTCACATCATCTTTTATATGTAGCATGCACATCTAACATTTGCCTACCAAAAACCTGTGTTATTTTTGCTTCTGAGTCACTGTTTTTGTGTAACTTGTGACTATAGGTGAAATCCTGAACATTTGCTCACCTTTATTGACATCACGGGTGTTTGCAACTTTGGATTTTGGAGGAGGACCCGATAGAAGAACAAGCAGGCTAAGATGACCAAACTACCATGCTGTCACCATGTAAGTTTCTGAAACTCTGGTCTCTATATTAGTGTCTGTATCATTAAAATAGCTCTATTCACCCTTTCTTATCATTAAAATATAGTAATTAAACATACATCCAAATATTTCCAGAAAGAGTGAAACATAACAACCCAAGCCAAGTAGAACATCATAGTAGAGATACTCTTTAATTCTCTCTGAAGACACACAAACATTATATATAGAAAAAAAAAAGTTTATATTGGTTCTTGGGAAATATACTCCATTTATAATAATCTAAACAATTTGAATTGTCTATAAACCAAAAAAGCAAAAACATTTGGAGTTCTCTTGACTATTCATCATGTGATCCTAAAATGGACAACTCAAAACAAACAATTGAATGGGTGCAAGGTTTACAAGAAAATGTCTAGTAACAATTCACACAGACTTTTCCAATAATGGATTTGACCACATGTATTACATTATTCCAAATTCCAAAGATGTAATAAACATATATGTAGTTGAAACTTTATGCTATTTCCCGGGTAGTTTTTTTAATCCAATGCTATATTTGCCTAAAATTAAAGAGAACTATGTTAGAAGAACAGAAAAATACAAAATGAACAAACCTTTAGTGAATCTTAATGGAAACAAATAATGTGGTAATAAAGGGTTTATGCTTTTGAGAGGTGAGGTGAAATTGTGGTTAGTTTCATATCTTCCAAAGCGGCCAGAAATAATTTATCAAACTGATAACATATATGTATTGAGAAAGTAATAAGTATTAGGTTCTTCCTGTCCAACCAACAATTATCTCTGAATGCTCGAAAATTTCTGCATATTATACTTATGGAGAAAGGATATACTACAAATTATTTAACAGGATGCTAGCTAGCATCTCAATCTAGGTATGATGTCAATACAACAAAAACAAAATGGCCAACTTCCTCCAAGAAAATGTTTGCTAGACAATATTGATTGTTACACCTTACCAGAAGACTGGTAGTGACTTATGTTGCCATGTCCACAGGGCTGAAGGAAGTATAAACTCTATCTCTAGCTGCCATCACATAAAAATAGAGGAAAAGAAGGAGATTAAATTCTGTTGCAACTTACAGTTATTACTTCACATAAAAAAGAACAGAATTAGCAATATAAAAAATCATATTAGGCTGGCAATTACACAAGAATGATGTTGCATAGTTGCACTTACAAATATTGTTAAAGTACAAATATGTGTATATAACCATATGTAATCAGTTGGCAGTTTGTTGCCTGAGCATGTTGCTCAGAGTAGAGTTTTGTCATTTTAACATAGACGATTTACCATACTTTGACAGCTTTGTGAAATATAGCACAGATATGATAAAACTGGAACTTTTATGACAGTGGAAATTGGATAAACTGTTTTTGACTGATGCTTGAACCAAACTGAACATTCCAATTTTGAGTTTGAAAAGTAGACTTTTTATAAGTAATGAATCTTATTTCATTTTGACATTTTTCTTGAACTTGAATAAGAGGGTTACCTTTGAGTAAATCAATTATATACAATTAACGTAGGTATCTATCTGCATTGTGCAATTTGTTGAACCAGTTACCTTGACCAAAAATGGAGCGACATTTGAATATCTATGCTCCTGTTCTGATAGATTCGAGTCCTTCCAACAAGATACATATTCACTAAGCCTAAATCATGTTAAGAGTTGTATCCAGGAACGCCCGTGTGTCTGACGTGTAGGGGCAGCACTTGAGGCATGCAAGAAACCTTTAGAAGATGTTGCTCTCGTCATTGATGAGTGGGCAAGTCTTATCTCTTTAACACTAGTCGCTTGCACAAAGGTGCGTCCCGTGTTCTCCGGTCCACGGTTATCCTCTTGGACAAGGTGCATCCCATGTTTGGGTAGATATAGTGGTACAACCCAAAGCTATGTTGTTTAGGCCGTGTTTTGGTAACGACACAGTAGAGAAAATCATTGGAAGTACCACGGCTTGGCCAACAGACCACATTATGTCGTTTGAAGACTAGGTACGTCTTTAATAAAGTACCTCTATGTTTTACTCACTGTTATCCTCTTGGACAAGGGGGACCCCTATGTTTTACTCACTGTTTTAACAAGATTAATTTTTCATCATGAAAATAGCATCAAGATCAATTTTTCTAGGCATCTGCACACTTCTGGTACATCAACCACATAAAACAAACTTTCATTCTTTACTTGATTACTTGGATCAACCTGCAACAAATGCCATTTGGCAAAATATAAACAATAACGCATTTGTATAAAATATTTTTGGAACAAAACTGAACAAAAATAAGGATCCATTAGTTTTTTCTGAACTTTACAACTTACTGAACTTTACTGCAATTAAACATTCACTAATGATTTTCTTTACTGCAATTAAACATTTACTAATGAACTTTACTGCAATTAAACTGAACAAAACTGAACAAAACTTTACAACTTACTGAACTTTACTGCAATTAAACAAACTTTCATTCTTTCATTAGTTTTTTCTTTACACTAATGATTTACCCCCTATTTCCCTATTTTTGTGTAGGTTGGATGAAGGAAGAGGATGCTTTATGAGAAGTTTTGGTTGTGGATAGGCTCGAAGGGAGCTAAATGTTAGATAGTCAACATTTTGGGATATATGTAGCTGACTACACTGTTAATATTTTATTTTTGGACATATGTTTGATACTACATCGTTGTTCTACATGGAGAAATTAAGGATTTTGAATGTTTGGTACTACTTGGTTGTTCTACATATATTAGACAGTGAAATTAATGAATTTAGTTATTCTGATGTGCTGCATTCTGATGTGCTATTGTTGATGTGCTGCAATAGTATTTTGATGTGCTGCAATTAATGAATTTGTGTAACTTTACTGCAATTAATGAATTTGTGTAACTGTGGTTTGCAATAGTGAATGTGCTGCATTCTACAAATTTTTGAATACAGAATTTTGATTCTGCAACAGCATCCTGACATGCTATTGTTGCACATATAATAGCAGGAAAGAAATGCTATATAAAGCAGCTATATATCGAAATGCTATTAATAAACAATAACAAACAGGAACGCAATTAAAACTAAACAGCGTTCAGGAACGCCATAAAATATTTATAGCGTTAACAAATGTTATTAATAAACTATAGCGTTCGTAAAGGCTATGTAAACTATATAGCGTTTGTAACTGCTATAACTAGTCTATAGCGTTCATGAACGCTACAAAATATTAATAGCGTTCATGAAAGCTATTAAATTTCTATAGCGTTCCTATTTGCTATAACAGCAATATAGCATTTCAAAACGCTATACATTGTCTATAGCGTCGATGAACGCTATAATCCATGAATAGCGTTCGTGAACGCTATAGCTTTATAGCGTTCTTGTACATGGGGTTATTATAGCGGGGGCATATATAGCGGGCAGAATATGCTATAATATGCATTCGACAGCGTTCAGCGTACGCTATCATATCCCATATCTGTTGTAGTGTCGGCAAGCACAATACAATCCAGAATAGACAAAAAATAATTGGTCGTCTCCTCAAGCCTCTCGGAACATCACAATATGCATCACACATCACACAAACCAATATACATCACAATATGCATCACACATCACACAAACCAATATACATCACACACCAAAAAATAAATATCCATCACAATATCCAGATGAGATGTATCCATCAAAACAAATATCCATCACAATATCTAGAGGAGATATATCCATCAAATATCAGTTGTCAGAAATAAGTCTTCTGGAAACAAATCCAGTCAATATATGTATCTACTGTCGTTTATGTTGGGGCAGATAGAACTCCCTCAGCCAGCACGCATAAGTAGGATCCACGGCAGCCAGATCAATATCCAGAGGAAATGGATGACTGGAACTCCCGGTGGAACTGCCCTCTGGTGCCACCTCCTCTTTCACAGCTCTCTCGGCTTAATCACTCCCACGGCAGCCAGATCAAACAAATCCAGTCAATATTTTTTTAATATTATTGAGGTTTACGAGAGTGAATGACCAATTGCAGGAGATTTAATTGGCCAATCACTCCATTAAACATCACTATTTAGGAGATTTTTTACTCTCTGTGACTCTCTTGCAATGGTATTCTAGTTCGAGAAGAAAGAAATCTAAGCCCAGTTGTTACTAAACTTTCCATCATACTAATCCAATACGGCCGATACGTTTCTGATACGGCCGATACCTATCGGATATGGCCTATACCAATTCGCTAAGGCCAATACCAATCCGATATACGGCAAGTACATTTTTGATACGGCCGATAGCTATCGGATATGGCATATACCAATTCGCTAAGGCCAATACCAATCTGATACGGCCTATACCAAACCGATAAACCGATACTAATCCATTGGTCAATACTAAGTACATACGGTCGAGGAGGTGGATGTTGTATCTCATAAATAATAGTGCCAACCAAATCAAAAGAGCAAGACTGCAATCCAATAGACATGTAAGAATTTTAGAGTGTAATTAAATAACAACTAATAACAACAGTAATAGTCCGCGATACCGATACCGCTACTCTGAACTAGTTCTATACAGTAATAGTCCGCGATACCGATACCGCTACTCTGAACTAGTTCTATACCGCGATACCGATATCGTACGTGACGTACTCCTCTACATAGAATAGCCCGCGATACCGATACCGCTACTCTGAACTAGTTCTATACACTCTTGATAGGATACACTAATAGCCATACTTCTCTACATACTCCTCTACACTAGGATACACTAGTAGCCATACTCCTCTACACACTAGTAGCCATACTCCTCTACTAGTAGCCATATTATTTGATCCATGAAAGGCTAAATTATGAACAACAAAACATTTCACAATAGCAACAACTCTAATCATGACTTACTTCCAAATAATTGGTCATTTCTTACCTTTCTAATTCTATCATATCAATTGTCTATTTTCTACCCAATCTCTTGATTAACGCATTCCAAGCACGCATATTAGTGAGGTGCACAAGAGTATATTCATGTTGTGTATAATACGTTTATGAAAATTATACGTTTATGAAAGACATATTAGTGAATTGGTATCATCCCACGAGTGAGGGAAGATAGTGCTTATCAGAGGTGAAAATAAACACAATAGTGGTCCATACCTCAAGAATCTATGCCATATTCTTATTCAAAACTGTGAATAATTCTTGCTAGATGTATATTATCTGTTAATTATTTCTCAAAAGTATCGATCGAGGAAATTCTAAAATGATTAGTAGCTAGTAAGTAACTGGATACTATTACCATAACTCAAGCTCATGTTGTGCACACAATATGGATTCATTCATAAACGGAAGATGTTATATTGGTATTCCTCCAAAACTATTTATATTGGTTGGTTGTGTTTGGTCTATTGCAGTGTCTGTTTTTTTTAAAATCCTATCTTTAGTCTATTGCAATGTCTGCATATATGTTATGCACTGTTATTGGTTCCATACGACCGTATCAATTGTGAAGTTTATCAATCCTTTTGTGGAACTTTCTTAGGTTCCATATCTGAACCATGAAAAAAATGCTAATGACCTGGATACGAACACATATACGACACGGCGTCGTAGTGATCTGGTAATATGGAGAAATCGTCTACTTTGGTGCGTTTTAATGTATTTTGGAGTTTTCGGGATGTGTCTAACACTAACACTAACACTAACACTAACACTAATACACTGCACAACTTTCTTAGATTTTTTTAATATACAAAGCAATCGAATCTTTATCAACGATTAAGATTGACGTAGAGTTCATTTCACTACAAAATCAGTAGAGAGGAACAAATGTGTATGACTCTTAACCCATATTGTTAGGGATTCAAAAGACTTACTAAGCAATTACTAGAATTTGCGGTATCTAACTAAAAATATGGTATACTTGAGGGGGAAAAAATCCAAAACTATTTATATTGGTATTCAAATACAAAACTTTGATGTAAAACAAAATGCTACTTTGTTTGATAGAAATAGAATGGTAGATTATTCATAAGATGACACCGTCCTATATAACTTTCCTAAACACGACACATAATTGTCAAAACCTACTGCAATTGATTTAATAAAATTCCAGCATCATGTTTATTTGACTAATTAAGTTCAATGGTTGCACATGTAACATGAATAATTTATACGCACAATGCTTGCTCATTTTACGCTGAGGAAAAAAACTTTAGGGAAGAAAAAAAAACTTGAAAGCAACAGTAATCTCCCCTCCCCAGCCCCCCCTCACCCCCCGACCCTTCTCCCCTACCCCCCTAATCCTAACCCGAACCCCCCCCAGCCCCCCTCACTTCTCCAACCCCCCCACCCCCCTGCCCCTCCTCCCCCTCCCCTCTCCAGCCCCCCTAACCCTAACCCTCACCCCCTCAGCCCTCCTCCCCTCCGCAGCCCCCCTCACCCCCCTGTCCCTCCCTTCCACCACCCCTAACCCTAACCCGAACCCCCCAGTCCCCTGCCCCTCCCTCCACCACCCCTAACCCAAAACCGAACCCTAAACCTCCCCCCCAGCCCCCCTCCTCACCCCCAGCCACCCTCACCCCCCTGCCCCTCCCCTCCAGCCACCCCCCACTCACCACCCAACCACCCGCATCCTCCCCTGCCCCTCCCCCCTAGCCACCCCCCTCACCCCCCAACCACCCGTACCCCCATCCCCTACCCCCGAGCCACCCGCACCCCCACAACCAAAATAGAGAGAGAGGGGAGTTATGTACTGGAGAGGGAGGAGAGTCCGCCGCGACGCCGGAGGGGAAAGTGAGGAGAGAGAGTGAAAATTGGGGGAAAATGAATCGGGGGGGAATTTTAATTAAAATTTAGCGACGTTATGAGTAACGTCGCTAAATTCCTCGCTATTAGCGACGTAATGGTGACGTTTAGCGATGAAAAGCTCATTTAATTAATATACGTCGCTGGCACGTCGCTATTTTTGTCGCTAATAGCGACTATTATCAACGTTTAACGTAAACGTCGCTAAATTGCAAGAATTAGCGACGTTTTAACTAACGTCGCTAAATTACGTCGCTAATATAGTAGATTTTAGTAGTGACTCATCTTTGGAAAAAATACATAGAAAAGAAAATCGTATAATAATATTCTTCAGCAATCCGTGGGTGCGACTTACACTACCTTGTTAAAAATCTTTCGGAGGAAAAATCCAATGAAAAAAATCTCATCGAACAAAAAAAATACAATGCACAAAGACTTATTTCAAGATGTCTCCATTAGCATTTTCAGGATACATGCATCTTTAGGATACTCCCCCTCAAATTATAAAATTTACATCTAGTTCTTACATCGATATAAATGAAAAGTCAACTCCCAATACATTTGAATATTACACCTCACCATAATACTTTCTTTGTCTATATACTTATATACATTATGCTCATATCCTAACTGAGTATTTGTAGTCTCATTAGTTATTACTGAAGCTTACAACTCCTCATGATTGTTGAACTGATGAAATCATAGTCATGAACAATCTCTGTTTGCTTCATTAATTGTGAAAATAATTTGATGAGGTTGTCGTAGTAATTTGCTTTATTTATCTCCAAAATAACCGCAATTTTTTCTAGAAAATATGCCATGTTTGTGATATCCCCTTAAGGGGAATAAGATAAATACCATGTATTTGCATATCACATAATATCAAAATATTCATATGAATTAAATCAAGAATGACTTATATGCCTTATGTCATTCTAATGTCTATGTGTATGTTCATATCAGCAGGATCACATAAATATATTATTGTTAGTGAATGACAATAAAGAATTTGTATTTATATTCATTAAATAAGGTCCTTCAGGACCCATAACATGTTCTTTTATTCTTTTCGGTGGTAACAGATCACATTAACCTGACCATTATAGGTATACTAAGTAAATTATAAGTACTCAAATTAAATCACTCTAGGAGATCTCTTCGAAAAATTTATCTCTATGCATGATTATTTCTTCAGAGATTATCTCTGCAAGAGATTATATTATCTCTTCGAAAGATTAAGATTATCTCTTCGTGAGATTATATGAGATCTCTTCTGGAGATTTATCTATTCTGGAGATTATTTTCAATCTCTACCAGAGATACTATCATATTTTTAATATCTTTAGAAGATTATCTCTTTAGGAGATATTCTCTTCAAGAGATACTTCCAATTCTTCAAAAGATATTGTCATGTACATAGACAACCGTTTTGACGAATTCGTTTAGAAATTTCTTTATAAATATGATTGGATCTATAAGATCATTATTATATCTTTTCCTAAACATATACTCAATGAGCCTATGATAGTCTTCTGAATGATTTAGTCCGAATATCTTGGTAATTTAAAATTCTTCGGAGATATACCTGGTAATTTAAATCCATTGGGGATTTCATCTTATTGTCTAGGTTATAATGACCAAAATATGTTTCTTTATATTTTATTCATGGTCATTTTGAGCTAACATTGCTCTATAAATTTGAATCCCATCCTTTTACAAACACCTATTTTAAACCAATCAGTTTATTCTTTTTTGGTTTTTGTATTGTAGGACTGAACACTCCACATTATGCGAGAAATCTATTACCATTTTTGACATCCAAGGATTATTCGTGGTTCTGCGTTATCCTTTATGTGTATTACCCTTTTATTTTCATTTGCTAATGTCATTTATGCACACAAAAAATGGGATTCCAAAACTGTGCTGAATGTATAAATCATAGATTTATTGGGTGCATGTACCTCTTTCTTAGTCTCTTATGGGATCTGAGATATATCCTCGACCGGAACGATATACTTTAAAAAATTAGTTATTTGCTTCATGACATCTTCCGGACTATCATGAACTTTTCTACACATGATATTCATCTTCAGGAGTTGCTCTTCAGGAGTTTGTATGGTGTGTTATATTATTCACTATCTTCTACTGGAGAGCTGGAAATTTAGAACATTTAAGTCTTACACGTTCTAAATGTAGAACTAATCCATCTTTTGCCTTTATTTGGTTCTTTTGATACATACTTCTGTTTGAAGATATATTCATAGTTGATATAGCTATTTATGCAGTATTATTAAAGACATCGAGTTGCTATAATATTTGCAATAAAATATATGGAATAATTTCTCTTAATTTAGTCGAAATTAGATAAAATAGAAGTATGTCACGACGTTTCATGACGTTCTTTTATAACGATAATTCATGAAGTTATTCTGGAATAAGGCATTTATCTTCCTCGATCATATCTCCCCCTAACGGTGGGAATTATGTCTTTATTAAAGTGACAAAGCATAAAATATACGCTAAAGATATCTCATGCCTCTAAAATTTTCAATAATTGGAGGAGATTCAAAAATTAAACATAAATACCCTATCGACCTTAGGTTCCAATTATTAATAAAATTATTGTTCAAAAAAAATAGATGCAAAAACTATTGTTTCAACTAAATACCAAAATAGTATAAAAATCCAAAATATTTCTACTCTCAATCAATAAAATTAAGTTAATCTCATCCAAAAAAAATGCAGATGTCAAGTTGGCATTCTCTTGTGCATCAAATTCTTTACCAACGAGGTCATCATTGTCCATATCAAGGATGACATTTGTTTCAACCTTATGGGTTTTCTGATATCTGGCCACAACTTCTTTGGATGCACGACTGGTGCGGGACCAATGACCTTTACTGTCACACCCTGTTCTGCACTACATTTACGACCACATTTGAAGCATGTATCATTTGGTACTCTATCATTTTTATTTTCCTGATCTTCGGTTGAAGGATGTTTTTTTTGTTATTTCAATTACTCAATTATGTCTATAACTACTAGGGTGACCATGCTTCCTTCTTCCTCTATTACCACCTCTGATGGAGTTTTCAGAATGTCCTTTGCCTAGCCTTTTCCTCAAGAATATCTATAAGTGGCATTCGCTTCAGGGAATGCTAATGTTCCAGTAGGCTAATTGAAGGAAATTGTCCAAAAATAGGCCCATGACCTTTTTTGACCATATATATGGTAATCCTATACAAGATCGAATTTGACCATATATGTGACAATCCTACATAGGATTTGACCATATATGTGGTAATCCTACATAGGATTAGGATTATATTTTTTAGCCTACGTAAATCATTGTCTTTGTGGTATCAGAGCTTTGGGAGTCTACCAAAGTTTTCGACAAATTGTTCTCAAAAAAAGTTAATTGGGTGGATTCTTGATATGGCTCCGTCAAGCAGGATCGGGAAGTATGAAATTGAGAAGTTCAATGGGAAGAATGATTTTGGCTTTTGGAAAAACCAGATGAATGACGTTATCATATCTCAAAAGCTTCACAAAGCTTTACGGAGAAAGTCCAAGAAGCCCACTGATATGACTGATAATGATTGGCATGCCATGGATCTCGAAGCATGTGCCTCTATTCGTCTGTGTTTGGAAAGGAATGTTGTGTATTCTGTGAAGGACGAAACCACCGCCGCTGGGCTCTAGTTGAAGTTGGAATCACTCTACATGACGAAGACTCTCACCAACAGACTTTATATGTTAAAGTCACTCTACAGACTAGTAATAGAGGAAGGTACGTCAATTCGAGATCATATTTCAAAATTCAATCGAATTATTTTTGACTTGAAAAATGTTGACATACATTAAGATGATGATCGTTTGGCGCTGATCCTACTATTTTTTTCCTGATTCTTATGATAATCTTATTCAAACTTTATTGTACGGGAATGACTCAATTTTCGTAGAAGAGGCTATGAGTGTCTTATTGTCTAATGAGGTATGGAGGTTAGCTTCTAGTGGTGGAAACGGTGGAGACCAAGCCTAAGATTTGACGGTAAGAGGAAGAACAAACGATAAAGCATCAAAATCCAAGTCCAAAACACCTATTGAGGAGGTGAAGTACTTCAACTGCAATGAGAAAGGACATTATGCAAATAAGTGTTCTCATCCAAAGAAGAAGAACAAGAAAAAGGAGAATAAGACAGAGAGAGAAGGTGATGAAGCAAACTGTGCTTCAGAAGCTGATAGTGATGGAGCATGTTTTTCGGTGGCACATGACAACATGAGTGACCGTTGGATTCTCAATTCCGGATGCTCGTACCATATGTGTCTAAAGAGGAAGTGGTTTTCTTCCTACAAGGCGACATATGGTGGTTCTGTGTTGATAGAAAACAACAATAGATGACGAGCTGTTGGAATTGGGTCTATCAAGGTAAAAATGTATGATAGAATTGTGCGAACTTTGACTGATGTCAGACATGTTCTCGACCTCAAGAAAAATCTGATTTCGCTTGGTATGCTTGATTCGAATGGTAACAAGTTCGTCGCCGAGGGTGGAGGCTTGTGGGTCGTTAGTAGTTCTTTGGTGGTGATGAAAGGTCACCGACAGGGTAACCTTTATATCTTATTGGAAAGCACTGTGACTGGGACTTTAGCAGTCACTACATCTGATTTGTCTGATAGCACGCGTCTTTGGCATATGCTGCTTGGGTATATGAGCGAAAAAGGCCTGTCCTTACTGAGCAAGCAAGGATTACTGAAGAACTTGAAGAAGCCAAGTATGGATTTCTGTGAGCATTATGTTTATGGCTAGCAGCACATGGTGACCTTCAGTACAAGCAAGCAGAAGACAAGTGGTATTCTCGACTATGTGTATACAGATGTGTAGGGACCTAGCAGGATTTCTTCCAAGAATGGAGCAAGGTACTATGTCACTTTTATTGATGATTATACACGTTATGTTTGGCTGTATTTCATCAAAACCAAGGATGAAGTGTTCGAAAAGTTTAAGCAATGGAAAGCAACTATGGAGAACAGAAAAGGCAGAAAGGTAAATACGATTAGGTCTGATAATGGTACTGAATATACCAATGGACCTTTCAAAGATTTTTGTGCTCAAGAAGGCATCGTTCGACATTGGGCAGTTAGGAACACACCGCAGCTGAGTGGGTTAGTAGAGAGGATGAATCAAACCTTGCTTGAGAAAGCAAGATGTATGCTCTCCAATGCTGGTTTAGGCAAGGAATGATGGGCGAATGCTATTCACATGGCACGATACTTGGTTAATAGATCACCAACTCCGGCTATAGATTGTAAGACTCCATATGAGGTGATGACTGGCAAACCAGCAGATTACAGCACTTTGCATATATTTGGATGCAAAGCTTACTATCATGTAAATGAGGGTAAGTTGGACCCGAGAGCCAAAAAAGCAATATTATTGGGATATGCACAAGGAGTGAAGGGCTACCGTCTGTACTGCTTAGAGGATAAGAAGTTCTTAATCAGCAGGGATGTCACATTCAACGAGTCTTCAGTGTTGGCTTCGAGCAAGAAGAGTAAGTCCGATCAGGATGGTGGTGTATCTAGCAAATCTCAAATAATTGAGATTGAGTCGTCTGAGGATACATCAGATGAGGTGGAGGTTTCTGAAGATGTTCATCAACCCCCACAAGAGCGATAACCAAAGGTTGAGTAGCACCAGCAGCAAGATTTCTTGGCCACCACTAGGCCAAGGAGATCAGTCAAGCCAGTACATATATATGGATTTGAGGAACCGGTAAAGCATTATGGACAGCTAAATGTGGTGGCATATGCACCACCAGTAGAGGATGAGGAGCCTATCACATTCAGACAGGCGGTCAAAGATACTAGCAGCGAGAACTGGATGGTGGTTATGCAGGAAGAGATTGAAGGCTATAGGCTACAAGTGGGTGTACAAAAAGAGAAAGCTTCTCCAGAGTCAGGTGGCACTCGGTTCAAAGCAAGATTAGTGGCAAAGAACTTCGTGCAGAAGAAGGGAGTGGACTACAATGAGATCTTTTCTCCGGTGAAAGCATACTTCTATTCGCATATTGTTGAG
Organism: Iris pallida; assembly: GCA_029216955.1. Classification (NCBI taxonomy): domain Eukaryota; kingdom Viridiplantae; phylum Streptophyta; class Magnoliopsida; order Asparagales; family Iridaceae; genus Iris; species Iris pallida. The sequence goes on from JANAVB010031619.1 coordinate 10,452,037, forward strand.
CTTGGTAGCTCATCATGATCTCGAGTTAGAGTAACTCTATGTGAAGATGGCATTCTTGCATGGCGATCTTGATGAAAAAATTTATATGCATCAACCGGAGGGCTTCAAGGTGGTTGGCGACGAAAATTATGTGTGTTTGTTGAAAAAATCGTTGTACGGGTTGAAGCAGTCACCTCGACAGTAGTACAAGTGGTTCGATACCTTCATGACACAACATGATTTTACCCGAAGTAAGTATGATTGTTGTGTTTACTTTCATAAACTTCGTGGTGGAGACTATATCTATCTATTACTTTATGTGGATGATATGCTTATTGCCTCAAAAAGTATGGTAGAGATAGATAAACTGAAATCTCAACTTATCTCATGTTTGAGATGAAAGACTTGGGTGGAGCCAAGAATATTTTGGGGATGGAGATTTAAAGGGAGAGGAAGAAACAAAAATTACCTTTGTCTCAGAAGTCGTATATTGAGAAGATCATTGCTCGTTTTGGTATGGAAGATGCAAAGACTGTTTCTACTCCCTTGGCTGGCCACTTTAGGCTCTCAGCCAAGTTATCCCAGACTACGGATGAGGAGAAGGAGGACATGGCTCAAGTTCCTTATACGAGTATAGTTGGCAACTTAATGTATACTATGGTGTGCACTCGACCAGACATTGCACAAACCGTAAGTATGGTTAGTCGCTTTATGGCTAATCCGGGAAAGAAGCACTGGAAGGCTGTGAAGTGGATATTCAGGCAATTGAAGGGCACCACTAATGTAGGATTACACTTTGGTGGAGACTTTAGTCAAGTCAGTGGATATGTGGATTCGGACTATGCTGGTAATCTGGATAGGCGTAGGTCAACTAGTGGATACGTGTTTGTTTTACATGGTGCACCAGTCAGTTGGAGGTCTATGTTGCAGGCTACGGTTGCCCTATTAACTACGAAAGCACAGTATATGGCAGTAACAGAAGCAGTGAAAGAAGGCCTATGGCTTCGTGGTTTGATTAATGACTTTTGGGGTGAAGCAGGATGCAGTTGATGTGCATTGTGATAGTATGAGTGCTATCCACTTGGCAAAGAATCAAGTCCATCATGCAAGGACCAAGCATATTGATGTTCGCTACCACTTTATACGGGATGTTGTAGAAGACGGTGATATTGTACTTGAAAAGGTGCATACCAAGGACAACTCCGCTGATATGTTGACTAAGGTTGTTCCTGGAGCTAAGTTCCAACATTGATTGGACTTGCTCCAAGTTCTACCAATTGCTTGAGAGCCCTTAGGGCCGAAATTGACGAGTGGTTGATTTGGTGAAGCTATGCGGTGGAGAAGTGTCGGCTCAATTTTGAAGCAAAATCTTGCCGAGGTGGAGATATGAAGAAAATTGTCCAAAAATAGGCCCATGACCTTTTTGACCATATATTTGGTAATCCTATACAATATTGGATTTGACCATTTATGTGGTAATCCTGCATAGGATTAGGATTATATTTTTTGGCCTACATAGGATTAGATTTCTATGCTATATAAAGGGGTCTATAGGTGCTCCTTGAGATATCTCATTATGCTCAAGTTGTTGAATAAGTTCAACACAAGAGAGCTAAAGTTGTTGAATAAGTTCAACAAACAAAAAAATTGAGAGATTTTTTTTATCTTTGTGATAGAGAGTTCTTGAGTGCAAGGAGAGAAATGTTGAGAGCTATTATAATTCCTTTTCTTCTTCATAGTGGAATTAAATCACCCTCGTTTGTGGAAGTAGGCATCTTGACCGAACCGCGTAAATCATTGTCTTTGTGGTTGTGAATTTTTTTCTGATTTTTTTGGGTTTATTTCGTTGTAAAATCCAATCCTTTGTAGGCTAAAAAAATATAATCCTAATCCTATGTAGGATTACCACATATATGGTCAAATCCAATCTTGTATAGGATTACCATATATATGGTCAAAAAAGGTCATGGGCCTATTTTTGGATAATGTCCTTCACTAATATTATGATTTTTCAAGAGGACATTGTTATTTCTCTCAGCAACTAAAAGCACAAAGATGAGTTCTAAAATTTTAAAATAATTCTATTGTCTATTCTGTTGATGCAACAATATATTTATGTCATAGAATGTTGAGAGGGTTTTGTCTATCATTTGCTCCTGTGTAACTGGTTCTTCACACAACTCAAGCCTTGATGCAATGTTGAATATAGTTTAGTTATATTCGGATAATGTTTTGAAATCCTATAAACCGAAGATTGATCCATTAATTCCTCGCTGCTGGGAGGATGAATACATTCTGGTGGTCGTATCTATCTTTCAGGGATTCCCACATAATTTTTGGATCTTCTTAAGTGAGGCGCTCATTCTTCAAATCCGAATGAAGATGTCGACGCAAAAAAATCGTTGATTTAGTCTTGTCTTCAAAACTATTATTTGGCTTCTCTTTTGTAGAAGTACTATGTGTGTACCAGGTCAAGAGAGCTGACGTAAAGATTAGCATCTAACTTCCAAGCGAGGTAATTATTTTTCATTAAACTAGGACATAGAATTCAAACTTTGTAAGGTTTGACATCCGGGGGGGGGGGGGGGGGGGGGGGGGGGGGGGGAGGGGGGGGGGGGGGAGTGTCTTATATTTCATAAGTAGGGTTGTAAGTTATTTAGACATAAAGGTTCAGGTCTATGATAGTTTGTAGGACAACTAGACAACAACTTTCCTTATTGTTTTCTTAGAAATTCTAAAGTATTGTCAACTATATATTGATTGTCAAGTTTGGCTTTTGGGGGGACCAGCAACCCGCTGCAACCTACAAAAGTTAGTTCGTGGACGACTGGTTTTTTACTGACTTGCAGCACAATATCTGTCATGTATGCATCTATTTGGGATGGTAAGAAACTCAAGAAAGCAAATAATTTATCTTATGCAAAATTGCAAAAAAAATTATAACTTTTCCAACATAATTCAGCCTTCTAGCAACCCGCTGCAACCTACAAACGTTAGTTCATGGACGACCGGTTTTTCACTGACTTGCAGCACAATATCTGTCATGTATGCAGATGAAAGTCGTGAAAAATAATGATGTAATGAAACTTTCTTTATGCACTAATCAAGGAACAGTGAGTAATCATATCTGGTTGGTATTATATAAGGAAATTTAAAAATTAAGGTGATACCAATCTAAAACCATAAACTCATATGTCTCTCTATCATAATAATGAAGATATCAGATCAATCTGATTAACAATATCAACAATTGACACTAAAAGAAAAAGTCCATCTTAATCAACTTCCACTTGTGTGTATGATGGAACAAAACGATGGTAGTCCACATATTCACTCTAAAAAAGAAGAGGATAAACAAAACCACCATTTTGAAAACTGTAGTCAATCTATGGATTTATTTTAGAAATATATGCAATTTTTTATTAACGGGATCACAATTGTAGGTCTACCAAACAGAAACGGAGAGGGCTTAACATGCTAAAACCTTCTCTAGTCTATTTGAACATATATATACTTTCCTTTTACATCAGCAATTTTCGAATTCTTTCTAGCTCCTGGTTTATGTATTGTAAAGATCAACATATTCAAGAATATTGACCACAACTTTCATTCTTAAGCATACTGCACCTTAAGCATACTACATGCAAGTATGTCAATTAACTTCAAAAAATTCGTTAATAGGTCTAGTTTATATAGGACCAAATTAGTTAATCAAAAATCAAATCTTAACTACGATCCATGCACATATAAAATCATGACATGTTTGATGTTGGTTGATTTTGATGGTTGTAAAAAATATTATTGAATCAATATTATTGAATCATCAATCAAGAGAATAAGAATGATATAATGCTAGGGTTGCAACCGGTTCCAAAGATCAAACCAAAATAGCTATGCTAAGACAATCAATACATTAAATTAGTTTTCTTTTTCTTTTCTTTTTTTTGAAATTCCACACACTCCGGTCCCTCTGGATGTCCGCTCCACTACAACTATGCTAGAGAACTCAGACAACACATTGAATTAGTTAATTAAGGTAGACTCATGTAGATGCATCCTATATATAGGAGATGATAATTAAAATAGTTGAACCTAATTTATGTTTGACCCGATGAAAAAAATAGTTCTATCATTATAACTCGTGGATCAATTCATGTATAAGATTTGCAAAGGATAAGCATGAGAGAGTAGACCCTGGATGAAAAAAAAAATAGTTTGGCCGGATGAAAAAAAAATTGCCATATATAAAATCATTTGTTATTATCTATAAAGCATGAGAGAGTAGGATTAATATTTTCTATAAAATTATTTTACGTGCCTTCCAGAATCAATCAATCAATAAATTATTTTGTGACAAATATCAATCAATGAACTTAGCAAAAGACATCAAGCTTCATATCATAGCATATACAGAAGATGTGCAAATATATAAATAGATTTTTGGAATTTAGATCATATCACATACTTCTTATCAAAAATCTACCATCTAATCTAGGAACCAGATTGGCATGGCCTCCCTTTTGGATTGAAAAAGACGACTTGGAACTCTTCGATCTTTCTTGCTTGATCTTGGTTAGAGCTTGGTGTTGATAACATGTTGTGAAAATGAGAAATCAAAAGAGTTTGAAGCCGAATGGATACTTACGATTTTTTTTTTCTCATTGATAATATATATAAGTGATAGTATGATAAGGGTTGTTGTGGTTATGGATAAGGTCATTCATATTTGGGTTTATCCAAATCAGAACAACAACAAAAGTAAATAAATAAATAATCTAGGCTTGTTCGTTCTGATAACAATTGTTGGGCGCGTGCGAAAACGTTTGCCAAACCACCTGATCAAAACCAACCTCCGTCTAACGGACACCAAGCACAAGATGAAGACAAGTATATGGCGGTGACGTACGTCACCTGGACAAATTCTAACCTTTAATAACTCAGATATGAAATTATAAGATTGACAAAACTCACGTTGAACCCTTTGCCATAATAGGTTCACCTCCCTCACCACTCTCAAGCAGAAAAACAAAAGATTATAATTGAGATCACTCACCAAACCGTAGCAATCTTCCTAACCGAAGTTGACGACTCCTCGATTAGATCTTATTTATTCTTCTGTCTTGGATGACGAAGTCCTAAGAGCAAAGTACGGACTTTCTCTTAGATTTTCTTGTGGACGAGTACCCCGAATATCCACTTTGTGTTGTGCTTTTGTGCCTCCACCCTCACCCATATATATAGGATGAGAAAATTCTATTTTAGGTCATAATATGATTTCTTAAATATGGAGCCCTCAAATAAGAATCCTATTACACCTAAAATAGCCCATCAATATTTTATTTTAGATCATAATATAATTTCCTAAAATAAGAATCATATTATATCTACAAAAGTACAACACCATTATGGACATCCAAATCTAATTATATCAAATATTTAACTAGATTTGAATTCCATAAATATGTTGTTACTAAATCCAGACTTGACTCCAACAATCTCTCCCTCCAGTCTGATGAGAGGGTATTGACCCTATGGGTCCTGAACTGGACTCCAGGCCTGTCGTTTCGCGACAGAGTTCCTGCTACCCTATGCCACTAATCTCCGATCCCCCGAGTTACAATGCATCTTCCTTTGTCTCCAGCTCCTCGACCGTCACGTCGACGCTAGCTGCCATGCGCAACACCTTCTGTACCACAGGGATCTTATCGATATCAATGACACGATCAAGACCGAAGTCCCTGACGATCAGCCTTACCGTAAGTCTTGGCTATCTGTCCCCGACTTCTGTTTCCACCGAAAAGTGTTAACGTTCTGACGAGCTTCTTCACCCTTAGCTGGCCCAACCAAGCGGACAGTACAGTTCTCCCGATATTCGAACTCCTGAACCTGCCCACCTTTGTGTCTAAACTTGAAGCTTCCCTATACACATGCATCCTCGAGCAGAACATCACGTACTATGCACGCCGTTGATGACCCACAGCTCCCCCTAAACTGTGTGAATGGTGATGCACCCGCCTCTGATTGAGTTTGCGACAAACCACCTATCGCCAAAATTGGATCCGTAGAACAACCCACACCTGGAGACCGACCAACTGTCATAGGACCGACAGAATAACCCTCAATCTTTGACTCTTCACCGTCCATCACTTTTTTTCGACGAACCGAATCCTTCGTAACCCTCAAAACTTCTCGATGACCCTCCTCAGCAAGTTCCCGGCGATCTACCTCTTGTTGAACACCCATCGAGCCTCCATCTGGTATTTATGGCCTATTTGTACAGCTCAACGGCTTAAGCTTGTACATGCCACAATATAAATCTTTCCGTGCCAGCTGTTGGAAATCCTTTGCATGCATCCAATCTTTGCTCCCAAACAGACTGCGACAACCATCATCTGTCAGTCTTCCTATCGAAACTAAGTTGTAGCACAAACTCGGTACACGTCGCACACTCCTGAGGACGAGCTTCTCACCAAACTATGTTTCCAAGTGCATATCGTCGATGCCTACAACTGCAACCGTCCCCTTGTCGCCCATCTTCGCACGTCCAAACCTGCCGCCGCGGTATGACATAAAGATCCTCCTATGTGGAGTGGCGTGATACGATGCTCCTGTATTAATGGCCCAGTCGCCATCATGACACATGTCACCTCTGTGTCGGTCGCTGCAATAATGATATCTCCAAATGACGTAAGATCCCCTTGATCGTCCTTGCCTTTGGCCTTCTCAACTTTGAGCTTTATGTAGTTCCTCTTGAAATGACCTATTTTGCCACAGTAATAGAAGCCCTCCTTACGGTCTATAATAGCAAGATTTCGAGAACTCTCCTTGTCATCGCATGTGACTTGCGTCTTCCTTTTCCATAGGAAGTCAGTAGAACGGACTCCTGCGACGATTCCACTTGCTTGTGTCGGACCTCCTCATTCAAAAAGCTACTTTTGACTGCCTCTATCGTGACAACTCCATCAGGTGCGAAGTTGCTCACTGACACCACCAACGTCTACCAACTTTCCAGCAGAGAACTCAAGAGCAGTAGGGCCTGAAGCTCATCATCAATCACCATCTTCATCGCAGATAGCTGATTGATGATACCCTGAACCTCGTTCAGATGTTGTGCTACTGGGGTAGCCTCCGTGTACTTCGAGTTGATGAGTTGGCGAATAAGAAATACCATGTTGCCAGTCGTCTTCCTTTCATACATCGAATTCAGCTTCTTCTACAATGCTTTTGCCGAACTCTCCATGGACACGTGGTGAAACACTGAATCATCCAACCATTGGCAGATGAATCCAACAGCCTTCCGATCCAATCGTTTCTAGTCTTCAGCAGCTTTGTCTATTGGCTTTACGTTGTCGCCCTCCAACGGACCATGCATGTCATTGCACCAGAATAGATCCTCCATCATTGGTTTCCAAATCGCCCAGTTACCCCCAGTGAGGGTGATCATACAAGTGTTTATCTGCTCTATAGAAATGGTTGCCAGAATTGCCAAAGCTATGATACCAATTGTTAGGCGCGTGCAAAAGCGTTTGCCAAACCACCTGATAAAAACCAACCCTCGTCTAACAGACACCAAGCACAAGATGAAGACAAGTATATGGCGGTGACATATGTCACCTGGACAAATCCTAACTTTTAATAACTCAGATGAAATTACAAGATTGACAAAACTCACGTTGAACCCTTTGCCCTAATAGGTTCATCCCCCTCACCACTTTCAAGAAGAAAAATAGAAGATTATCATTGAGATCACTCACCAATCCGTAGCAATCTCCCTAACCGAAGTTGACGACTCCTCGATTAGATCTTCTTTTTTCTTCTATCTTGGATGGCGAAGTCCTAAGAGCAAAGTACAGACTTTCTTTTAGATTTCCTTGTGGACGAGCATCCCCAATCTCCATTTTGTGCGGTGCTTTGTGCCTCCACCCTCACCCCATATTTATTGGATGAGAAAATTCTATTTTAGGTCATAATATAATTTCTTAAATAGTAAGCCCTCAAATAAGAATCATATTACACCTAAAATAGTCCATCAATATCTTATTTTAGATCATAATAGGATTAACTAAAATAATAATCCTATTATATCTAAAATAGCACAACACCAATTATGGACATCCAAATCTAATTATATCAAATGTTTACTAGATTTGGATTCCACAAATATGTTGTTACCAAATTCATACTGGACTCCAACTTTAAGTTCATAGAACAATAGTAAAAAAAATTAGACCCCCCGGCCTTATTATTTTTCAAAAAATAATAATAACGGAAACTAGTACAGAGGAAGAAAAAAATTATTGAAAATACTAGAGAATAAACAAAAACAAGTCATTAAAAAAAGAAAAAAGAATTAATTTAGTTTAGAAATATTAACAAAAACTTATCTACTTTACTTGAAACTACAAAGTTTATCTTTAATTTGATCTTCAGTTTCCGACCTTCAAATTCAATTTATGTCCACCTTTCATTGAATCTTTGATGATGATCTTAGATATCTTACGATCTTCAATCTTCAGAGATATGGATCTTAGTTCGCAAGGCTTCGCAACTTCATTCTTCAGCTTTTATAGTATCATTTATAGTAAGATATTGAAAATCTAGTCCGTTAACTTCAAAACTTTTATCTCTTTAGTGTTGAGTTAGTATTTTCATACAAACCCAATCTTGAATGCAAACACAAACTTCAAAAGATTTGGTGTCATTTTGCTCATCTTCTTGGAAAGTCTTCTTGAGCTTGCAATAAAGCAAAATTTTGATGCTACATCGGGACATTAGAATATCATGTGCTAAACAATAAAGTATAGGATGAGTCTTTTTTTATTTTTCACCAGTCTAAAATGGAATGTGTTCCAGAACCGTCATTTTCTTTGGAATAGGAATTCATATACATTAATGATAATTCTTGAGTTGCAAGAGAACAATATTTTTGGTTATTCTTTTGTATTATACTCTTAGATTAAGATTAACTTAGAACTTAAACTAGATAAGTTGCTACTAATTTAAACGGTGCTTCAATCAGGTCGGTTCGTAATAAGTTTTCTTCATATAAACTAACTAGACTTTTTAAAGGTTATTTTTTTTTTACTAACTACCTCAACGTTCATCATTTCAGAAAAATTATCTAACAAAAAAAATTTAATTCTATTTAGGATCCAAAAGTTCCCAGCCAAACAATATAAAAGTAGAACATTATATCAATATATTTAATATAAAAACCATTAACATTTTTATATTTTAAACTTAAATAAAAAATATATTAATAATCTATGTTAAATATAAAGGAGAAGTAGGGTTAGATAAAATACATGTAAATTAGTAAACAATTCTAAAATTTCAGAAAAAATTGTCCAATCATTCTTAGTTAATTGGTAATCAAATAATTTATATTATTATAGTGTGTAATAACATCTTTGTACTAAACACATGAGTTCAACATCAAATTGGTAGAATTTGTAAGCCCCTATCCAAAGTTTTGGAATTTTTTCAAAATTTTCGTTCTCTTCTTTAAAAAAAAGTCTTTGATTAAAGAATAGCATATAACTAAATATCAATTATAAAATAAAAAAGGGATATGTATCTTGAAAGGATTTTTCTTTTTAGAGATATGTATCTTGATAAGGATTTTTTTTATCTAAAAACATTTATTTTGAAATAAACATGAACATTTAGCATAAAATTTTATCAATGAAAGAATTGATAATCATGTATATTACTGTCATTTTTATCAAATATGTATAATTTATTTAACAATAAAATTTGATGCATTATCTAAATGTAGGATCCTTATTGAAAGGTGCTTGAGGGCACATGAGGAAGTAGAGGCAGAGCAGAGGTGATGGAGAAATAGAAGGAGAAAAAGAAGAGGAGATGTTCGAGGTCGCACGAGGAAGAGGACGCGGATCGTAGGAGGAGCGAAGGAGAAGGAGCGTAGAAAAAAATTTTGGTTTCTCTTTTTTAGGTATTTCTATCAATTTCTCTCTCATATTTAATTTTTGTACGATGGGTTTTTTGTCTATAGATCTCTTATTTTATTTTACACTCTCTTTTTCTATTTTCGGAGAGAGATTTAATCTGAACGATTTTTTAAATCTAATCCAACACGTTGTTGAAGCATGGAAAAGTTGAGTATATGCGTGTAACAGCTATATGTTGAGCTGCTCAAACATGATAGTCTGACCACTGAAGACAATACTATATGGCCAAACACTATGCATGTTGGGTAGAAAATAGAGAACTATGCACAAGAAGCTATGCGACAAAGACAGTGATTCTGAGGAAGCTTACGCACCGAAGGTAGTAAATTTATGTGACATACAGTCTAACTGCACAACCCAATCTGACAGCGTATTAAAAGTTGTGCTGCTCCATAATACGTGCAGATGTCGGTTACGCTTAAGGCGTCAGCGTTTACATCAACGTAATAATTAGGTTTGTCAGTATAAAACAAAGCAATACCACGTGGCACTATACGACAAGAACTTACGTGCCTAAGTATGAAAGCATACAATTTCTTGTAATTTTCCCCTCCTTATCACATGCAGCAGAATAGTGATTATGCGACAGGACGGTTATGGAGCTGAGTGAATTATCTGTTTAAGATGCAGAAGTTTCAGTTGATAACAACAACAGTACTGTTTGGTTTTGAACCATCTTATCGCATGACATGTGTCGGTTAGAGCGTGATATGTGCATACATTCATATCTGCTCTATGCACTGTAGTTATTGCATAATATTATAAACCAACATATTCTTATGTGCCAAAAGCATAAAATAATGACTTTCAGATTCTACGCGTATAGCCGTTACAGTATGAATAATTCTAAATAGTTGGGACATGTACTTCCCAAACAATACACATATCGATCGAAATCTGAATGTATTAAGCATACTTGCTGTCCAAATCTGTCAGTATGCCAGACTTAGCAAGTTTTTCTCTCCAACACTTGTGTTTGGATCGTCAACAGAGTAAATAAGTTGTAGGAACGAAGTCATAAATCAGAATACTCTATAGGGGGATGAATAGAGTAGACAGCGGTATATTGCTAATTAAAAACTTGTTAGCAGTTAGATCACAGAAATAATATCAATAATCACAAAGTAATAGCTGTAAAGAAAATAGATCAGAAGGCAAACGCAAACACAACAATTTATACTGGTTTTCCTCTTGTGAGGACTAGTCCAGTCGGAAGAACTCTAGCTTCCAGTTGAATCCACTATTGGAAAATCCCGTAAGTTTTCATACGAAGTCCGTACAACTTCTACAGACGCGAGCTTTGATACGAAGAACTCGACCAACTTCAGTTTTGAAGAGTCTTTCTTCAATCAAGCCTCTGATTACAATTTCTCTAAAATCTTCTAGACCGTACCGTACCGACAAATTGACTAGAGAATTGTAACTGGCTTGGTATTTAAAAATGAAATCTTTTTAGAAAACTCTTTGGAAGAAACGTAAGCTTTAGAAGAGAAGAGATGAAAGTGAATTGGTGATTTGAAATGATCAGAATTTCTCTCTATTTATAATTTTTCCAAAGACAAAACTCTAGCAGAATTTGGGCAAAATTCAAACAGAACTCTATGTAACAATCCGCAACTGAAGGGCGACCAAGTTCAAAAATCCAACGTTCACATAACGTTCACTATGGCCGAACTCTGGCCGAACTCTGTCAGGGTTGGTCAGGAATATTTTAAGAAAATATTTCTGAGCTTTTTGAAATCCTTCAGAAGCTTTTGTAAATAAGAGATATTTTTTCAAAACATAGGTCATTTTGGAAAACGATTTTGGATAGCCTATTTTCCAGTACGACTTGATGTACAATGTATTCCTAGACTCAATAAAAGTAAAAATTATATTGCATAAAGAAATACAGTCTCGAGTGGCAAACATAGCTTCGGTCTTGAATCGAGTAGATATCCAATCTTGATTAGTGTCCAAAACGTCTTGAGTAAACATCTGAGTTGTTTCGTATATCGAGACAGAGTTTGATCAATTATTAAAATCAGGTTTGACCATGACCAATGGGCCAACAATCTCCTCCATTTTGATAATTGACAAACCTTGACCGATATAACATCTTTGGTCATTATCAAAACAAATTTTACCGATATAATGTACCAAAAAAATGTTCATGTAGATTATTCATATCCTGTATTCTTACAGATCGAAGATGTTAGATCCTATTTCTCTCCCGATGTCACTTAGAAAAAATAATTGCAAAAGAGAAAGCTCTCCCGTAATATATACAGAAGTAACAATCAGTGAAGAAACAAAAATATAGATATATAAAAAAGATTTATCACAGGCATGGTATAAATGTCACAGACAGTAAAGAAATGTGATAAGAAGAAAATATATCACAGGTATTATAATTGGAAGCATAATAAAAGATAATGATATGAGAAATACTGAATAATGCTATACTGAATGAAAATATGCTAAGGAAAGCATATAACATGTTCATCAGACAAAAATAACAAAAGAAATCATAACCACATAACTAATAAGAGTACTGATACTAGCTTGGAATGTCGGAGCATTTCCAAGTAAACAAAGACAATAACATCAGTCTCAATAGTACGACAACTAGACAAGAATGTCTAAAATCACATATCATCCTCATCGCCATCATCATCATCTGCAGTGCCAGCATGTCCACCATGTCCGGATGGACCAGCGCCAGATGTGCCAGCTCCAGAGGTGTGTGGAGTAGAACCAGAACAACGGTGCCAATCATAAGCGTTCCCTGGCTGGAACAGAGAATGGACCGCCTCATCCTTAATGCGGTAACCGAATATAGTAGGGTCTCTAGGAAGAGTGCTAGCAGAATGACCCATCTGAGCAAATCGGAGATTGACAAACGAGTTGGCAATAGCCTGGAACCGAGTCACGTCACGAAACTCATATTTTTGGGAAGTGTCAACAAAGAAAGTTTGCAAATTCGAAAGGTGCTAATGGATACCCTCAAAAGTCATATGGTAGGTCTGAGGAGGAACTGGTGCAGTAGGAGCTGGTACAGGAGGTGTAGGAGCAGTGGCAATGCTACGACGAGAAAGCTTGAGAAATGTGGGCTCAGGGTCCAGAGCGCAAGTGGATAAGTCGATATCAAAAAGCTGAAAGATGCGAGGGATAAGCATCGCATAAGAGAGATTGCGTTCTCTTCCGCGACATCTTTCCATCATCTGGATGATAGTCTTAGGGGCAGAAAAAAGAATCCCCTTAAGAATGAGATAGAGGGCAGAGAGTTCTAGTGCAGTGACATCATCTTTTGAAGTAGATTTCGGAAGAATAGTGGAGTAGATGTTGCGACGTAACTCGTAGTTAAACAAGTTCAAGTTATTGGCCTTGAACTTTCCAGAACGAGCACGTGCTGGCGCACAAAGCTCATTCTTAAAACTAACAAGAGTCATGCCATCGGGAAAGTCAAAGTCAGTGATGTCATTGAGCGGGGCACCTTCGTTTGGAATACCAAGAATTTTTGCTAGCAATACATCATCGAACTCGATATCGATCCCACCAACACAAGTTCTTGCGGTAAAAGTGTCTAACACGAAGTTACAATAGAATAGTCTAAGGGCATTAATAGCTATAGGGAACTGTTGGATAACGAGACGGTGTAACCCTAATACCTCAAACAAAGGACGACGATCAGGAAATACAATCCATTTGAGCGGAGCGCCTGTGCATATTATACGCATAGCAAAGTCGGCATACCATAGCAAAGCTTGGTCATGAGTTTTGAAGTAAAACTCATCCGACACGTCGTCACCCGATTGGACCAGAGAAAAGAGTGAATCTATGTTCGGATCGGAAGACGATGCCTCTTCACTGGCATTAGTCTTCTTCCTCTTAGAAGGATTGAATCCCTTAGGCATTCTTTCCTAAAACTAGGTAACCCTAAGAATTTGAAAGAGGAGGAAAGAAGGAGTTATACCTTCCGAGAATCAAGTATGTTGTAGAGGATGAGATTCTCCGCACGAATCCAAATTTTGGATGGATCCCTCCACGTAGATTGGAAGAAAAGGAGTGAAAAAAAAGCTAGGGTTTGGGGGTTCTTCGGCTGCTGCTGCTGCTGTGATAAAATAATTTGGAAGAGATGAAGAGGAGAAGGCCTCGGGTTCTAACTTAAAAACTTACAGCACCAACAGAACTCTGGCTGAATTCGGACCGAACTCGGGCCGAATTTGCCTTGGGTTCTCCTGGGTTTTTTTTAAAAAAATTTGTTGGCCACATCATTTTCATCAACTCATTTGAAATATTTATTTCAAATTTTAGTAATTTTAAACTTCAAATAATATAATTAATATTATTTTATAAATTAACTATCGTTACTCAGCATCTGTTTCAGATTAGCTGTAGGAGTACTGTCCCAGCTAACAGGAGTTCATCGGGGAACAATTAAGTACCGCTTAGCTTCGACCGTAGTCGTGGTAACAGACAGACTCTTTATAGGCTTGTCTCAAAAATAGTCATTGAGTATTGAATAAATTAATTAATAAAACAAAATTAATTAATATTATTGACATCTAAAATTCTTAATTATCGACATAAATAATTGAAACGATCTTTCGCTAGAGGTTTTGTGAAAATGTCAGCCAATTGATTCTGTGTTTCTATGTATAAAAGGTCTATATCTCTATTTTGTTTATGATCTCTAAGAAAATGATGTCGAATCTCGATATGCTTAGTACGAGAGTGACATACTAGATTCTTAGTCAAATTAATAGAACTAGTGTTATCTCAGAAAATGGGTATGTGTGGGAAATACAATCCAAAGTCTTCTAAAGTTTGCTTCATCCATAAAATTTGTACACATCAACGTCCTACGGCGATATACTCAGCCTCGATTGTTGATAATGTGACAGAATTTTGCTTCTTGCTAAACCAAGAGACTAGGGCTTTTCCTAGGAAATGACATATGCTGCTGGTACTTTTTCTATCCACTTTGCATCCGACAAAATCAGCATCAGAATAACCGGTTAGGTCAAATAACATGATTTTAGGATACCATAAGCTGACAAAAGAAGTTCCCTTAAGGTATCGGAAGATACGCTTAACTGCGCACAGATGTGATTTCTTAGGATTGGCTTGAAAATGTGTACACAAGCAAACACTAAACATAATGTCTGGTCGACTAGCAGTTAAGTACAGTAAGCAATCGATCATACCACGATACTTACGTATATCGATGGGTTTGCCTTGTTCATCAATATCAAGCTTGGTTGAAGTCGCCATTGGAGTGCTAAGAGGTTTGACTGTTTCCAGGTCGAACTTCTTTAATAAATCTTTAGTGTACTTTGCTTGATTTATGAACGTCCCATTGTTGGTTTGTTTGATTTGTAGTCCGAGAAAGAATTTCAGCTCTCCCATCATGCTCATCTCAAACTCATTCTGCATACACTTTGAAAATTCTTGACAAAGAGATTCATTAGTGGATCTAAAAATAATATCATCTACATAGATTTGAATCAAAAGAAGATTGTTATTCAAAGATTTTATAAACAGTATAGTGTCAACCTTTCCCTTTGAAAAACTGTTGTCAAGTAGAAAAGAGCTTAGACGATCGTACCAAGCACGAGGGACTTATTTCAAACCGTATAAGGCTTTCTTCAACTTGAAAATGTAATCAGAATTTTTAAAATTAGTAAAACCTGGAGGTTGAGCTATAAAAACTTCTTCTTTTATAAAACCATTCAAAAATGCGCTTTTAACATCCATTTAAAATAATTTAAAATTATGAAAACAAATAAATGCACATAACATGCGAATGAATTCTAATCTCGCAACTGGGGCATAAGTCTCATCATAGTCGATACTTTCTTCTTGATTGTATCCTTGAGCTACGAATCGAGCCTTATTTACGAGTCAATAAACCATTCTCGTCAGTTTGTTTCAGAATACCCAATGGGTGCCAATGACCAGATGATCAATGGACTTGGGAACAAGTTCCCAAACTTGATTTCATTCCAATTGGTTTAATTCCTCTTGCATAGCATCTAACCAAAAATTATTACTACATGCTTCTTCACTATTTTTGGGTTCAAGCTGTGAAATAAAAGCAACATAAGAAGCTATATCTTTATTAGAAAAACGAGTACTTACACCCTTGGTAATCTCACCAATTACCAAGTCCTTTGGATGATCTGCCAAGAATCTCATCTCTTTTTGCATATCCTCAGGATTGTTGGTTCTGGCTTCTTTACATGAAGATTCAGCTGGTGCTTGGTGTGAAGGTTCTGCATCTTTGTGGGAAGATTTTGCAGTAGCTGTACTTGGTGTACTCACATCTTCATTATCGTCATCGTCTGAATGTTGATTTAGTTCATCAAACTTGACATTAATTGATTCTTCGATGATCATGGTTCTCTTATTGAAGACTCTGTACCCTTTGCTCTTTGTCGCATAACCTAAAAAGATACCTTCATCGGCCTTTTCATTAAATTTACTTAGGTTGTCTTTAGTATTAAGAATAAAAAATTTACAACCAAATATCTTGAAATATGAAACAGTGGGTGTTCTATCAAACCATAACTCATAGGGAGTCTTTTTCGATATAGGTCGAATCAGAAACCTATTAAGAATATAGCACGCTGTATTGACAGTTTCAGCCCAAAAGTATTTAGGTAGACTAAACTGGTTCAACATTACTCTAGCCATTTCAGATAGAGTCTTGTTCTTATGTTCCACAACTCTATTTTGTTGTGAAGTTCTCGGACAAGAAAACTCATACAAATAACCGTATGTGTCACAGAATTGCTTGAACTCTGCATTCTCAATTTTGTCGCCATGATCACTACGAATGCGAGTAATCATGAAACCTTTTTCATTATGTACTTTCTTACAAAAGGTGACGAATTCTGACAAAGCATCGTTCTTGCGTGCAAGAAAATATATCCATGTATATCTAGAGAAATCATCTACAAAGACAAATGCATATAACTTACCACCTAGACTAGCAATTCTACTAGGTCCAAATAAGTCTATATGCAACAATTGTAAAGGTCTAGTGGTACTTACAACGTTCTTGGACTTAAAGACGGATCGGTTAGCTTTATTTTTTTCACATTCGCTACATACCGTATCCTTCTTGAAAGATATGTCCGGTTAGTCGTGTACCAACTTCTTTGTGGATAGTTTTGAAATTGTGTCCATGTTTGCATGACCGAGTCTCATATGCCATAGTTGACTCTCAATGCTCTTGGACATCAAGCATCTACCTACTTTGTTAGCATCTTCTAATAGATAGAAAACATATAGGTTGTCTTCCCTGATACCTTCAAAGATAGTACTGCCAGTTGAGCTATCAACTATAGTACATTTGTCTTTGACGAAGTTAATGCCATAACCGTGATCAGCTAAATGGCTTATGCTGAGCAGATTATGTTTTAACTCGGTAACTAGACAGACATCTTTAATCACAGGATAGGGAGCCTTACCAATGTCACCGATACCGATTATGTACCCTTTTAAATTATTACAGAAAGAGACGTATCCTTCATTATTCTTCATCGATAGTGTTGCAAATAATGATGCATGACCGATCATGTGCCATGAGCAACCACTGTCGAGGATCCATTTGCTTCTAGCATGTGAAGGGCATCCCACCTACAAAAAAGTTTGCAGATGAAACTCTTGGCACCCATTTCTTGTAGGGTCCTGACATCTTAGTCTTTGGTATCCATGCATAAACATTTAAATCTACTAACTTTCTGATTCTACATGCAGAGGATATATGACCAAAAAGGCCACAATAATGGCATTTTACATGTTGAGTGTTGAAAGTAGTGTGAGGTGCATGATTGGTAGGTTTTGGTTTTCTAGTATAGAAAAATGCATGCCTATTAGTCTTCTTGGGCATTGGTTTGGTATGGTTTGGTCTGATCGTGTTTGGTTTGGGTGCGTTCCGATGATTCGGTAATTGACACGTGTTAGAATAGGAAGCAGCAACTTCAGACCATTTTTCTAAACTAATTTCCAACTTTTTGGAGGTGTCATATAATTTAGTATAGTCAGATGTAAGTGTTTCCATTCTGACTTGTGCACACTGGAGATTCTTTCTCTCCTTAGATAGGTCTTCCTTTAGTTGGATGATAGTTTGGTCTTTTTCTTCGGATAACTTGATAGTCTCGTGTAGCAACAGCTTAGTAGAAGAAAGCTCACCAGACTCAATAGAAGAATTATTATTTCTAACATCAGCTAGTTGGTCGGTAAGTCTTCATATCTCACCTTTGTACTCTTTAAGTACCGTCTTAGAGGTTTTATATTTACTATGCAGTTTTTTGTAGTCATTTAACAGGTCACTGAAAGCCTCTCCTAGTTGCTCAAAGGTAAAATTATCATAAGGATCAAACAGAGGATTAGTGGTTACCTGATCACAAGCCATCAAGCATACATTTGTAGCGTCATCCGATTGTTCGTCTTCTGAGTCGCTGGCTTCGCTCTCATGCCATATGCTTGTATTGGCGTACTTCCTTGATGTAGATCTCTTCAGGTAGCCTTTGTCATATTTGTTGCTTTTTTTTGTTGATGATGATGCTGTTGGACAATCTTTCTTCATATGTCCTTTCTTCTTACATCTGTAGCAAATAGGATCTTCCTCATTGTTGTTGCTGTTGCTGTCTTTTTTTCTTCTGTTGAATCTCATGAACTTTTTGAATTTCCTTACCAGAAGAGCTTGATATTCAGAGTCAGAGTCGCCGTTGTCAGAATCATCTTCGACAGTTCTTCTATGTCGAGCCTTGAGAGCGATCGACTTCTCTGACTTCTTCTTTGGTGTAGCATCTTCAAAGTCTTTAAGTTCCAACTCGTGAGTGAGTAGCTTACCCATGAGTGTTTCCAGAGACATTGTTGAGAGGTCGTTTCCTTCAATAATTGCTGTAGCCTTTGGAATCCAGTTCTTTGTGAGAGCTCATAGAAGTTTGTGAATCTTCTCATGGTTACTGTATTCCTTTCCTAATGAAGACAAAGGATTTACAATATCCAAGAATCTCATAAACATCTGAGTGAAAGATTCATTTGGCTTCATCTTGAACGCCTCGTACTCTTGAGTAAGTTTGCTGATCTTTGACTCCTTGACTTGTGTTGTTTCTTTGTGGGTTACTTCGAGAAGTTTTTACACTTCATTTGATGTTGTGTAAGTCGATACCCTGTTAAACTTAGTTCTGTCTAAAGCACAAAATAACGTTAATAGCACGTGCGTCAAGACTGGCCTTTTTCTTTTCATCCTCAGTATATTTATCATGGAGTTTATCAACTAAAACTCCCTCAACAGTAATACGAGGAGGCATTTTGTAGCCATCAATAACTATAGACCATAAGTCAAAATCAAGAGATTTTAATAAAAAACTCATCTGTGTTTTTCAATAACTGTAGTTTGTGCCGTCAAATAGTGGAGGTCTGTTTGTGGCTTGGCCTTCACTTATGAATTTCACAGTTGCCATGTGTAATGCTGTGATCTATAAAATAATTAAATATAACTGCAGTTTTACCTTGCTTTGCCTGTATAACCCGCTCTGATAGCAATTGTAGGAACGAAGTCGTAAAGTAGAATACTCTAGAGGGGGGTGAATAGAGTAGGCAGCGGAATATTGCTAATTAAAATCTTGTTAGCAGTTAGATCACAGAAATAATATCAATAATCACAAAGTAATAACTGTAAAGAAAAGAGATCATAAGGCAAACGCAAACACAGTAATTTATACTGGTTTCTCTCTTGTGAGCACTAGTCCAGTCGGAAGAACTCTAGCTTCCAGTTGAATCCACTATTGGAAAATCTCGCAAGTTTTCATACGAAGTTCTTGCAGCTTCTACAGATGCGAGCTTTGATACAAAGAACTCGACCAACTTCAGTTTTGAAGAGTCTTTCTTCAATCAAGCCTCTGATTACAATTTCTCTGAAATCTTCTAGACTGCATCGTACCGGCAAATTGACTAGAGAATTATAACTGGCTTGAGATTTGAAAATAAAAGCTTAAAATCTCTTTAAAAGAAACGTAAGCTTTAGAAGAGAAGAGATGAAAGTGAATTGGTGATTTGAAATGATCAGAATTCTTCTTCATTTATAGTTTTTCCAAAGACAGAACTCTGGCAGAATTCAGGCAGAATTTAGACAGAACTCTATGTAACAATCCGCAACTGAAGGGAGACCAAGTTCAAAAATTTAACGTTCACATAACGTTCACTATGGCCGAACTCTGGCCGAACTCTGGCTGAGTTCTGTCAGGGTTGGTCAGGAATATTTTAAGAAAATATTTTTGAGCTTTTTGAAAATCTTTAGAAGCTTTTGTAAATAAGAGATATTTTTCAAAACATAGGTCTTTTTTTAAAACGATTTTGGATAGCCTATTTGCCAGTACGACTTGGTGTACAATGTATTCCTAGACTCAATAAAAGTAAAAATTATATTGCATAAAGAAATACAGTTTCGAGTAGCAAACATAGCTTCGGTCTTGAACTGAGTAGATATCCAACCTTGATTAGTGTTCAAGTGTCCAAAACGTCTTGAGTAAACATCTGAGTTGTTCCATATATCGAGAGAGAATTTGATTAATTATTAAAATCAGGTTTGACCATGACCAATGGGCCAACGGAAGTCAGCTGCACGACTTGATCTCCAATGCCATACTTTTCTAGATTCTTTTGTACTTAGAATTTCTGTGTTAGGATTCTTTGTATCTTTTGTTATTTTTTAATAAAAAACAAAATTTATTTTTTTGTAAATGTCTACAAAAATGATGACTCTGCTGGAGAATTTGCCTCTGACTAAAAGGCAGTGGCGCAATCCGATGTCACAGCCCTTAGAACCACTAAATGAACGTTGGTCATGTAATTCGACCAACAAGCTTTTTAGAAAATGTTATCAGGGGATAGCTCAAGTCGCTCTTCATGCATAACAAAGACAAAGAAGTCTCGTAAGACTTCGCTTCCCAAGGCTTGTGCTTTATACCCCAATGTTGCTGAGGACATTGGGCGAATGAAGGTGTTTTCTATTGCGAAAACAATCTATGTGCAGCCGCTACCAACCTCCCTAGCTACACATAGCCAGAAGATAAAGTTCATGAAGAAGCATCACGCACATGCACACTTCCTAGAAGACCCTACAGTCTGCAAGGAAGGTGGACGAACATGTTGCTGCCATGCGCAGCATAATAGAAGGCTCTGAAATCGTTCTGGCCAAATAGTCGTATTTTATGCACAGAAAGAAGAGTACTCAACACTTAAGTCTTGACAGAGGAAAATACTATGATGTCAAGGACTTGAGTGTTTGGAACTCTTTTCAGCCTATGTGCGCTCAACATAGTACATAGAAAGAGAAAAATCTCTTGGAGAAGAACAATTATAATTCCCAAGTTAGTCGCATGAAGGGCAAAGCTCCTATATGCGCAAAGGGTGCTTTGCACGCCCATGATCATGAAGTTGGGCCTAGTTCTTTGAAGCATCAGTGCATGCAGAAAAAGAAGGGTTTTGCCTTCAATAGTGTAGTGCCCCATCCCTATATCGTGCCCCATTCTCCGTCCACGGGGTGCACGAGAAAGGAACACTGTCGCTATCGATTCGGTCGGGACCGATAGGTCGGTATCAATCTAATCGGTCGAACGGGAACGGTTGAATTAAGATCCATTCTCCATTAGGAGTGGCTTCTTCAGAACTAGGTCCCATATTCAGCGGGTTGTGCCTCGAGGATGGACTCTGCGGCTGAGTCAAGAGAGACCTTCCGTTGCTCTGTTTTTCATGCCGCACTTGCGTTAGTTTTGGCTTTGATTTTCTTAATGCATTTTCGTGAATATTTTTGATGGTTTTCATGGCTTACATTTCGAACTCGTATTTACATATCGAACTCCTTGAATAATACAGTATTCTAATCGGTTGCTCGTACGATTTCAGGTAATCGTGTAGGCGACGACTAGGAAACCAATAGGTCTCTCGCCGCGAATAACAATCAAGGTGAGTGGCTGACCTTCTCTTCTTGACCCCCCTTCTTAATTCAATCGATAATATTATTACGAATGAAATAATAGATGCAAGGGCACGGACACATCTACTTATCCTATAAAATTCTATGTGTTTGCTATACAAAATCACGACTAAAACTATGTTAAATAAGAGATAGACTCATTAAACAAATTGATGCCACGATGAGGCAGAATACGGTAAAAAATGATAAAGTTCTCAAAAATGTAGACCATGCTGTAGTAACTAAATTGTTCTAGTACAGTCATGGACAACTTGTCGACAAGGTAAAAGTTTCCTCGAGCGGCACCTCAGAGCCACGGGACCGTTTCGGCCTAGAAGGAAACACGGTATAGCTGTGTTGGATAATAGCACGGGTTAGGCGGAGACTTTCAGCGGGGCTTGCTACTTGCGTTGAAAGGGCCCCGATAAACAAAGTTATAAGTCCATGATGGATTGTGGTATCAGTGACAATCACACATAAATTTCACACGCTATGCTAGCGATAAAAATTGACAGAAAAGAACATGGTAAGTCTCACAATGCACGACACGCTCTGCTATGGGTAAGTTCTAGTATAAATTATGTTATGCCTATCATATGCTTGTCTGAAACTATTAGGAGGGTTAGAAAGATCACAAACTATGTCATATAAATTCTTCAACCAAATAAGAGCTTGGAACTTAAATTTGTCACGCACCAGTACAGAGTGTAATGTACTGATCATCGCTCTCCACAGGTACCCCGAACCAAGAAGGGCATGCCACTTAAAAGCTCAAGGCGACACTAGTCATTTGAAGCCTCGTCCGTGTGTTGAAGGCTTGTTTTGCTCCTTTTGTAGACTCCACTCTCAGTCCAGAAGAAAAAGATGACTCGACTCTCCATGATACCAGGTTGAATGAATGTTTTGTTGTAATAGGGATGTAATGTATGGAACGACTATCTCATCAACGTTTATTTTGTAATCGAGTCATGTTGTAGCCCTCGCTGCAATGATTGTAACGGAGTCTTGTAAATGATCTTTTATTATCAATAAAAGTAAAAGTTTAATTGGTTCAAATGTGTCTTTTAATTTCTCTGCGTACTCTACTTGATGTTGTATTTCGGATAACCTTATGACTATGCCTTGTGCGATCGTAACTTAGGTCGTACGGCATCATGCCCGGGAGACGACTAATGATTCTACAGAATCGGGGTGTGACATAATGGTATCAGAGCACGACTTTACATCCTTTGGCCTTCCATCTAGAGTCTAAACCCTTTGACCCCTTGTCGATCAGATAAGTTGTTCCATACAATGAGTCTGTAATATTTTGAGACTAATGTATCGGTATTCGCATTATAGAAGGTACAAAATCTGTAGCAGTCGAACAAGAATAAAGTGCTTTGAGTGGTTCGAGCAGTTCATGGGCCGGAACTTCTAACAATGCTATCAAAAGGATGCTGAGCATGATAGAGGCGTAGCAGAAACAATCTGAGAATCGACATCAGCAGACGGAGGTACGGTAGGCCCAATTCGAAGCTCGCTTCGAGGCACAGACTAAGATGCAACAAAAGCAGCTTGATACTCTGCAACAGATCGTCCAGACGATTGTGACCAATAGAAACTCTGTAACTGCGTCTACTGTCACCGAGCCGATGGGCCGACCCCTCGAAGTCGATCCGGAGAAGCCCGAGCGTCAACTTGCGGCCCCAAGAAGTTATAACTTTGAAGTGTCAGAATTCAAGAAAGCGTGCCGCACTTCCTTCAGTGGCACCGAAGGCCCTTCTATCGCAATCGACTGGTTGGAAGAGCTGGAAGATCACTTCGATCTTTCCAGCATTGAAGAATCCAAGCAAGTCGCCTGTGCACAACTTCAACTACGTTTAAACGCACACGACTGGTCGGCCGTGCATAAACGAACGAACCGACGCGACAATAACTCAGCGCCGATCTCTTGGGCCACGTTCCGCAAAGCCTTTGAATTTGAGTATCTTTTCTCAGCCGTTCGTCAAGAGAAGGAGAATGAATTCATGCAGTTGAAGTAAGGGAATTGAATAATACAACAGTATACGGCGAAGTTCAACCGACCGTCTAAATATGCTGGTGTGTTTCTTCACAAGGAGGAGTGTCGCATGCGAGGATTCGAAGTGAGTCTGCGGCCCTCTATTGCTGCTCATGTGACTGTACCAGAATACAAGACCACGGGCGATGCTTTGAATCATGCTCTCCGCCTTGAGAGCCAGTATCCTCACATTACTGCCGAGGTTGTGCATAATTCCAATCACAAACGTCCTAGCTATACGGGAGGCAATAATAACGCTACAAAGCGTCCAAACAATAGCGGCTACAGAGGACAGAACCCACTACCTAGTTGCACCAAGTGCAACCACTTCGGACACAATGCCTACAACTGTTCGGTCTTCGACGGGGGATGCTTCTTTTGCGAAAAAAGGGGTCATCAACTTCGAGACTTCATGGCCCGTAGACATAATTATCATGCCCCGCCACAGCAACACAGTCAAGAAAACCGAGGACAAGCACCCAGACCTCCACAACCTGCACCGCAAGGTGGTCAAGACCGTCGCCCCAATGCCCAGGTCCGTGTTTATGCAATGACTCGAGATGAGGCATTCGCCTCAGACACAGACGTGACATGTATACTGCTTTTCAACCACAAACCAGCTCGTGTACTGTTTGATTCAAGTGCTACGTATAGTTTTATATTGGCAGACTTCGCCGCCGAACACAAATTTTTGTTGACACCGCTAGGCCTTGATCTTAGTGTTAATGTACCGTCGGGCACACCACTACTTGCAAATTTAGCATGCGGAGACGAAATCATCTGTATAGGTGGTCAAAGAGTTGGTCTTGATGCGATAGTTCTAGACATTAAGAACTATGATATTATTCTGGGAATGGATTGGCTCGGGCCGTGCAATGTAACCATCGACTGTGCCGAAAAGATGGTCACTTTCTGTATACCTGGAGTACCTGAATTCTGTTTTTCGTGTGGTGAGGCGTTGCCGACCTATATGGTGATCTCAAAAATTTTTGTTCGGAGGATGCTGCATTCTGGATGCGAAGGCTGTTTGGCGTCCGTTCGGAACATACGACAGGATGGTGCAAATACGGGTCAGGCCGACATTGTGGCAGATTTACCCGACGTGTTTTCGGATGAGCTACCCGGCACGCTCCTCGATCGAGAAATCGAGTTCAGCATCGATCTATTCCCCGATAGCAGACCGATATCAAAGGCTCCATACTGAATGGCCCCCATCAAGCTGAGGGAACTGAAGATCTAGCTGCAAGAGTGCTCGACAAGGGATTCATTCGGCCTAGTGTTTCGTCATAGGGAGCGCCTGTGTTTTTCGTGAAGAAAAAGAATGGGTCCATGCGTCTGTACGTTGATTACCGAGAGCTGAACAAAGCCACCATCCGGATCAAGTATCCACTGCCCCCACATAGACGACTTATTCGATCAGTTGCAAGACGCCTCGGTGTTTTCGACGATTGATCTCCGCTCGGACTATCACCAACTCAAGATCAAGCCAGACGACATGCAAAAGTCCGCCTTACGCACTCGATAAGGCCACTACGAGGTCCTGGTGATGCCATTCGGCCTGACAAATGCCCCTGCTGTCTTTATGGATCTGATAAATCGGGTATTTTGACCCTTTCTTGGTAAATTTATAGTAGTCTTTATTGATGATATTCTCGTCTACTCGAAGAAAAGGGCACAACATGCAGAACTTCTGTGGACCGTGCTCCAGACACTTTGAGAGAATCAGTTGTATGCAAAGCAGAGTAAGTGCAAATTTTGGCTGAGCAGCGTATCATTCATGCGTCACATCATTTCATCTGAAGGCATTGTAGTCGATCCGAAGAAAGTTGAAGCCGTTGCTGATTAGAAGAGGCCTACATCTACTAGTAAGATTTGTAATTTCCTTGGTTTGGCGGGATGCTATATCGACGCCTCGTAAAAATTTTTGCGAAGATTACATCGCCATTGACTCGCCTCACCAAAAAGGGAGTCGTGTATGAGTGGTCAAATTGTAGGAACAAAGTCGTAAAGCAGAATACTCTAGAGGGAGGTGAATAGAGTAGGCAGCAGAATATTGCTAATTAAAAACTTGTTAGCAGTTAGATCATAGAAATAATATCAATAATCATAAAGTAATAATTGTAAAGGAAAAAGATCAGAAGGAAAACGCAAACACAGCGATGTATACTGGTTTTCTCTTGTGAGGACTAGTCCAGTCGAAAGAACTCTAGCTTCCAGTTGAATCTACTATTGGAAAATCTCGTAAGTTTTTATACGAAGTCCTTGCAACTTCCACAGACGCGAGCTTTGATACGAAGAACTCGACCAACTTTAATTTTGAAGAGTCTTTCTTCAATCAAGCCTCTGATTACAATTTCTCTAAAATCTTCTAGACCGCACGATACCGGCAAATTGACTAGAGAATTGTAACTGGCTTGGGATTTGAAAATGAAAGCTTTTTAGAAAACTCTTTGGAAAGAAACGTAAGCTTAGAAGAGAAGAGATGAAAGTGAATGAGTGATTTGAAATGATCAGAATTCTTCCCTATTTATAGTTTTTCCAAAGGCAGAACTCTAGCAGAATTCGGACAGAATTCGGACAGAACTTTATGTAACAATCTGCAACTAAAGGGAGACCAAGTTTTTCAAACGTTCGAAAATTAAACGGTCACTAACCGAACTCGGGCCGAGTTCTGTCAGGGTTGGTCAGGGTTATTTTAAAAATAATTTTTGGGGTTTTTGAAATCCTTCAGAGGCTTTTGTGAATAAGGGATATTTTTCAAAACATAGGTCATTTTTGAAAACGATTTTGGATAGCCTATTTGCCAGTACGACTCGGTGTATAATGTATTCCGAGACTCAATAAAAGTAAAAGTTACATTGCATAAAAAAATACAGACTCGAGTGGCAAACATAGCTTCGGTCTTAAATTGAGTAGATATCCGATCTTGATCAGTGTCCAAGTGTCCAAAACATCTTTGAGTAAACATCTGAGTAGCTCCATATATCGAGATAGAGTTTGATCAATTTTTAAAATCAGGTTTGACCATGACCAATGGGCCAACAATCTCCCCCATTTTGATAATTGACAAACCTTGATCGATATAACATCTTCGATCAATAAGATTTGAAAGATAATCAAAATTGTATTATATCCTGAAAAAATATTCCTGTACCCTTCATAAGATGTTAGATTCTATTTTTATATCCTAAAAAATATTCATGTATCCTGCATAAGATGTTAGATCCTATTTCTCTCCCGTTGTCACTTAGCAAAATAACTGCAAAGTGAGAAGCTCCCCCGCAATATATGTATAAGAACAATCGTTGAAGAAATATAAAAATAGAAAAATAATATTTCATAGGCAGTTTATATTTCGCAGGCAGTTAATATTGAAGCATAAAGTGATAGTGCTATGAGAAATATGAAAAATACTGAACTGAATAAAAATATGCTAAAAAAAATGTTCACAAAATATCATCTCAGACAAAGACAATCTCAGTACGAAATAAAATAAAAGGATAGAGTACTAATAATATCTTGGAATGTCGGAGCATTTCCAAGTAATAAAGACCAAATCAAAGTCTCAAAAAGTCATCATCTAGACAAAATACAGTATGTCTAGATCACAAATCATCCTCATCATCAGTAGTAGTCCTAGCATGACCACCATGTCCAGAAGGACCAGCTCCAGATGTGCCAGATCCAGAGGGGTGTAGAGTAGCACTAGAACCACGATACCAATCATAAGCATTTCCTGGCTGGAACAGAGAATGGACCACCTCATCCTCAATGTGGTAACCAGATACAGCAGGGTCTCTAGGAAGAGAACTGGCAGAATGATTCGTCTAAGCATCGGCAAACGAGTTGGCAATAGCCTGGAACCGAGTCACGTTACGGAACTCATTTTCCCTGGAAGTATCAACAAAGAAAGTCTGCATATCCGAAAGGTGTTGATAGATACCCTCAAAAGTCATAGGGTAGGTCTGAGGAGGAACAGGGGCAGTAGGAGCAGGTGTAGGAGGTGCAGGAGCAGTGGCAATGCTGCGACGAGAAAGCTGAAGAAACTTGGGCTCAGGGTCCAGAGCGCAAGTGGATAAATCGATATCAAAATTCTAAAAGATGCGAGGGATAAGCATAACATAAGAGAGATTTTCGTCTCTTCCGCGACATCTTCCCATCATCTGGATGATAGTCTTAGGAGTAGAAAAAGGAATCCCCTTAAGAATGTGATAGAGGGCAGATAGCTCAAGTACAGTGACATCATCTTTCAAAGTAGATTTTGGAAGAATAGTGGAATAGATTATGCGATGTAACTCGTAGTTAAACAAGTTCAAGTTATTGGCCTTGAACTTTTCAGACGAGCACGTATTGGCGCACAAAACACATTCTTGAAACTAATAAGAGTCGTGCCCTCGGGAGAGTCAAAGTCGGTGATGTCATCGAGCGGGGCACCTTTATTTGGAATACCAAGGATTTCCGCTAGTAACACATCATCGAACTCGATATCGATCCCGCCAATACGAGTTCTTGCGGTAAAAGTGTCTAACATGAAGTTACAGTAAAATAGTCGAAGGGCATTAGTAGCTATAGGAAATTGTTGGGTAACGAGATGGTGTAACCCTAATGCCTCAAACAAAGGACGATGATCTAGAAATATAGTCCATTTGATCGGAGCGTCTGTATATATTGTACGCATGGCAAAGTCGGCATACCGTAGCAAAGCATGGTCATGAGTTTTGAAGTAAAGCTCATCCGACACGTCGTCACCCGATTGGAATGGAGAAAAGAGGGAATCCGTGTTCGGATCGAAAGACGATGTCTCTTCATTGGCATTAGTCTTCTTCCTCTTTAAATGATTGAATCCCTTAGGCATTCTTTCCCAAAACTAGATAACCCTAAGAATTTGAAAGTGGAGGAAAGAAGAAGTTATACCTTCCGAGAACCAAGTATGTTGTAGAGGACGTGATTCTCCGCACGAATCCAAATTTTGGATTAATTTCTCTACGTAGATTGGAAGAGAAGGAGTGGAGAAGAACTAGGGTTTGGGGGGACCTTCGGCTGCTGCTGCTGATGATTAGATGAAGTTTGGAAGAGATAAAGAGGAGGGGGCCTTGGATTCTGACTTAAAACTTACAGCACCAACAGAACTCTGGCCGAATTCGGACCGAACTCGTGTCGAATTTGCCTAGGGTTCTCCCGAATTTTTAAAAAAAATTTGTGGGTCACATCCTTTTCATCAACTCATTTCAAATATTTAATTCAAAATTTAGTAATTTTAAACTTCAAATAATATAATTAATATTATTTTATAAATTAACTTTCGTTACTCAGCGTCTATTTTAGATTAGTTGTAGGAGTACTGTTCCAGCTAACGGGAGTTCACCGGGAACAATTAAGTATCGCTTCGCTTCGACCGTAGTCGTGGTGACAAATGAACTCTTTGTAGGCTTGTCTTGAAAACAGTTATTGAGTATTGAACAAATTAATTAATAAAACTAAATTAATTAATATTATTGACATCTAAAATTCCTAATTCTCGACGTAAATAATTGAAACGATCTTTCGCTAGAGGTTTTGTGAAAATGTCAGCCAATTGATTCTGTGTGTCTATGTATACAAGGTCCATATCTTTATTTTGTTGATAATCTCTAAGAAAATGATGTCGAATCTCGATATGCTTAGTACGAGAATGACATACTGGATTCTTAGTCAAATTAATAGAACTCGTGTTATCACAAAAAATGGGTATGTGTGTGAAATGTAATACAAAGTCTTCTAAAGTTTGCTTCATCTACAAAATTTGTGCACAACAACATCTTGCGACGATATACTCAGCCTCAGTTGTTGATAATGAGACAGAATTTTGCTTCTTGCTAAACTAAGAGACTAGGGCTTTTCTTAGGAAATGACATGTATCGCTGGTACTTTTTCTATCTACTTTGCATCCAGCAAAATCAGCATCAGAATAACCGATTAGGTCAAACGACGTAGTTTTAAGATACCATAAGCCGACAAAAGAAGTGCCCTTAAGGTATCGGAAGATACACTTAACTGCGCACATATGTGATTCCTTAGGATTGGCTTGAAAATGTGCACACAAGCAAACATTAAACATAATATCAGGTCGACTAACAGTTAAATACAGTAAGCTACCGATCATACCTCGATACTTACGTTTGTCGATGGGTTTGCCTTTTTCATCAATATCAAGCTTAGTTGAAGTCACCATTGGAGTGCTAAGTGGTTTGACTGCTTCCAGGTCAAACTTCTTTAATAAATCTTTTGTATACTTTGCTTGATTTATGAACGTCCCATTGTTGGTTTGTTTAATTTGTAGTCCGAGAAAGAATTTCAGCTCTTCCATCATGCTCATCTCAAACTCATTCTGCATACACTTTGAAAATTCTTGACAAAGAGATTCATTAGTGGATCTAAAAATAATATCATCTATATAGATTTGAATCAAAAGAAGATTGATATTCAAAGATTTTATAAACAGTGTAGTGTCAACATTTCCCTTTGAAAAATCGTTGTCAAGTAGAAAAGAGCTTAGACGATCGTACCAAGCACGAGGGACTTGTTTCAAACCGTATAAGGCTTTCTTCAACTTGAAAACATAATTAGAATTTTTGAAATCAGTAAAACCTGAAGGTTGAGCTACATAAACTTCTTCTTTTAAAAACCATTCAAAAATGCGCTTTTAACATCCATTTGAAAGAATTTGAAATTATGAAAACATGCAAATGCACGTAACATGCGAATAGATTCTAATCTCGCAACTGGGGTAAAAGTCTCATCGTAGTCGATATCTTCTTCTTGATTGTATCCTTGAGCTACGAGTCGAGCCTTATTACGAGTTACTAAACCATTCTCGTTCAGTTTGTTTCGGAATACCCAACGGGTGCAAATGACCGGATGATCAATGGACTTGGGAATAAGTTCCCAAACTTGATTCCGTTCGAATTGGTTTAATTCCTATTGCATAGCATCTAACCAAAAATTATCACTTCATGATTCTTCAATATTTTGTGTTCAAGCTGTGAGATAAAAGCAACACAGGAAGCCATATCTTTATTAGAGGAATGAGTACTTACTTCCTTGGTAATCTCACCAATTACCAAGTCCTTTGGATGATCTGCCAAGAACCTCATCTCTTTTGGCCTATCCTCGGGATTGCTGGATCCGGCTTCTGGTTCTGTATGTGATTTGCTTGAAGACTCAGCTAGTGCTTGGTGTGAAGGTTCTACATCTTTGTGTGAAGGTTTTGCAGTAGCTGTACTTGGTGTACTTACGTATTTATTATCATCATCGACTGAATGTTGATTTAGTTCATCAAACTTGACATTAATTGATTCTTCGATGATTATGGTTCTCTTATTGAAGACTCTGTACCCCTTGCTCTTTGCCGCATAACCTAAAAAGATATCTTTATCGACCTTTTCATCAAATTTACTCAGGTTGTCTTTAGTATTAAGAATAAAGCATTTACAACCAAATATCTTAAAATATGAAACAGTGGGTGTTCTATCAAACCATAACTCATAGGGAGTCTTCTTCGATATAGGTCGAATTAGAACCCTATTGAGAATATAGCATGTTGTATTGACAGCTTCAGCCCAAAAGTATTTAGGTAGACTAAACTGGTTCAACATTACTTTAGCCATTTCAGATAGAGTCTTGTTCTTACGTTCCACAACTCTATTTTGTTGTGGAGTCCTAGGACAGAAAAACTCATGCAAATAACCGTGTGTGTCACAAAATTGCTTGAAGTCTACATTCTCAAATTTGTCGCCATCATCACTACGAATACAAGTAATCATGAAACCTTTTTTATTATGTACTTTCTTGCAAAAGGTGACAAATTCTGACAAAGCATCGTTCTTGCGTGCAAGAAAATATACCCACGTGTATATAAAAAAATCATCTACAATGACAAATGCTTATAACTTACCACCTAGACTAGCAATTCTACTAGGTCCAAATAAATCCATATGCAATAATTGTAGAGGTCTAGTGGTAATTACAACGTTCTTGGACTTAAAGATGGATCGGGTAGCTTTGTTCTTTTCACATTCGCTACATACCGTATCCTTCTTTAAAGATATGTCCGGTAAGCCGCGTACCAACTTCTTTGTGGATAGTTTTGAAATTGTGTCCATATTTGCATGACCGAGTCTCATACGCCATAGTTGACTCTCAATGCTCTTGGCGATCAAGCATCTACCTCTTTGTTAGCATCTTCAAACAGATAGAAAACATAAATGTTGTCTTCCCTGATACCTTCAAAGATAGTACTGCCAGTTGAGCTATCAACTATAGTACATTTGTCTTTGACGAAGTTAATGCCAAAACCGTGATCAGCTAAATAGCTTATGTTGAGCAGATTATGTTTTAACTCAGTAACTAGACAAATATCTTTAATCACAGGGTAGGGAGCCTTACCAATGTCACCGATACCGATTATGTACCCTCTCAAATTATTACCGAAGGAGACTTATCATTCTTTATTCTTCTTCGACAGTGTTGTAAATAATGATGCATCATCGGTCATGTGTCGTGAGCAACCACTGTGGAGGATCTATTTGCTTCTAGCATGTAAAGGGCATCCCACCTACAAAACAGTTTGCAGATGAAACTCTTGGTACCCATTTCTTGTAGGGTCCTGACATGTTAGTCTTTGGTATCCATGCGTAAACATTTAAATTTACTAACTTTCTAATTCTACATGCAGAGGATATATGACCAATGAGGCCACAATAATGATATTTTGCATGTTAAGTATTGAAAGTTGTGTGAGGTGCATAATCGGTAGGTTTTGGTTTTCTAGTATAGAAAAATGCATGCCTATTAGTCTTCTTGGGAAGTGGATTGGTATGGTTTGGTCTGACAGTGTTTGGTTTGGGTGTGTTCTGATTATTCGGTAATTGACACGTGTTAGAATAGGAAGCAGCAACTTCAGGACATTTTCCTAAACTAATTTCCAACTTTTTGGAGGTCATATAATCTAGTATAATCAGATGTAAGTGTTTCCATTCTGACTTGTGCACACTGGAGACTCTTTCTCTCCTTCGATAGGTCTTCCTTTAGCTGGATGATAGTTTGGTCTTTTTCTTCGGAAAACTTGGTGTCACAACCCACACCCGCTTTCCGGGATACGAGTGCGTGTCCAAGCCCAGCCTACGCTGCGGTATCGGCGGTAGTACGATGTCTAGTCCGTAATAAATAAAGTGCTCATAAATACTAACTGCTCATTCACAATAACTAAATCAACTTTACAAAATATAGAAGTTTTACATTTGAAGAAGAATGTAAGCTTTTACAATTATAGAAAACTACCACACATCTAACTAGTCTTCCATGGTTTGGCCTTCGTGTCTCTATCTCCCCCTCGTATGGTCCATAGCGCAAGAGTAGGCACGTCAACCTCACCTATAATAACGATCCAGTCAGGAAAGGAGCAAAGTACAACCATATTGCAATTAATGTTGTTAGCACAAAATAAGTTAGAACAATGAGAAATAATAATGGCAAAGAGCATATAGAGAACTAGCAAGAGATGAACTAGTTGGATATGAACTAGCAAGATATAAACTAGTAAGATATGATCTAGCAGGACATGAACTAGATAAAGAACAATGGAAACAACTATGTGTGTGTGAAATATCTTTTAATACATGAACGGCTGGACTAATACGGTACATCATACGATGGCTATCCACAATAATAGGGTATGGCTAACTCATACGTGGGGCATATGACTTAGCTATCCACAATCAAAATAGTTGGGTTTGTTCACGGGCTTACTGAGTATTTCCCCTCCGGACTCTCTAACAATCAATAACGGTCAATGATACAGTAAGAAGGATACGATAACTATGGTGTCACAATCGTATCTCAACGAAATATCAAACAATGTCTCAACGGGATATCAAACAAGGAAACGATAGAGAAAACATTATAATGAACTAAAACATAAATGCAATACTGTACTTGCCTGAATCCTTACACAAACCGTAGTCACAAGTCGAGGATGTGAGGAATGCCGATCTAGAAGCTGTCAATCTATAACATACAACATACCACGAACCATGCACGAA
The DNA here is from genome assembly GCA_029216955.1 of Iris pallida. Lineage (NCBI taxonomy): Eukaryota > Viridiplantae > Streptophyta > Magnoliopsida > Asparagales > Iridaceae > Iris > Iris pallida. Next base: position 10,486,084 of record JANAVB010031619.1, read on the forward strand.
AACCACAAATCAATTCTAAGGTTCTAGTTCTAAATTCATGAAATAAGTAGCTAATTGGGTTACTAATCTATTAATATTTAATTCCAAAATAAATTAATTAAAAACCTAATTGAACCTATAATAATCTGAAATATCATCTAAACTAGGAAGTTTTGGCAACAAAAATTCATGTTTCCAGCTTTGGAAACCATGGCACGCAAATCGAGACGTGTCATTGACTATCTAGTCAAACGTCGTGAAATCTAGATTTTGAAAATGCATCTTGGTAGATTTCAGTGCCACAAGTGCACTAGAATCAACCGTGCCGCAAATTTACTTTTTGGTCAAAAGATATCGTCGTTATGGCTAATCATGACCAAAATGGTGATTCATCGATCAATTCTGAATTAACAGAATAACTAAAATACTAGATGAACGAAATAATTTCTGGAAAAATTATATGTCGTAGAGCTCTGTGTATCTTTCCGAAACTTCAAACGGTTCATGATTTCGATTTCTAGTTCTCCCGGAATCTCGAAAACACCTAAATGTGTCAAATTTTGGACAACTAGCACTCTACAAATTTTCCAGAAATTTATGTTCAGAAATTACGAAAACAAATTGCATATTCAGAAACTATACCTCAATACGCTTCCAACAAAAAAATGGCACGCAAAAAGCACGTCGGGGTTGGCAAAAATCGCTTCGGGAAGTCGGAAACCCTAGATGAGTTCTCCCACAAAAGGCTACTGGAATTTAATTAGGGTGGGCGAATATAATAATATATATATATATATAGGAGAGAGAGAGGCGGTCACTGTAGCAGTTGGCGCCGACAGGTGGGCCCCCTCGGGTGGATTTCTGGATAATTATTTATTTAATTCAGAAAGTTATTTAAAAATTATTTTAAGTCTAAATAAATCAAAATAAATTGCAGAAAAATCCAGAAAAATTCTAGAAAATTCTAGAAAATATTTCTAAGTGTCTAGAATATAAATAAAATATTTTAACACAAAATATCATCGAGTGACCTCGCAGTAAATTCCAAAAACCTATAAAATATAAATTCTATATGTTTTAATTATATAAAAATTTCCAAAAATTCTAAAAAATTTAGAAAAATGCTAAAATATTCTAGAAAATATTTTTAGTCATTTAAGCCCAAATAAAAATATTTGGTCCAGAAATACCCCCGTATGACCTTACAGTAAATCCTGAAAGTCCTTAAAAATAATAAAACCTTAAATATTAAATACCTAAAAACATCCAAAAATTGTAGAAAAATATAAAATAGCTAAATAATACATATATAAGCTATCTAGAGGTCATATGACCTTAATATGGTCATAGCCCACCAAAAAGCTTTGGCATGACTCACAATGACCATAAAATTAATCATAAACAAGTAAAATTAAAAAATTAAAAATTTGGGAAGTGGGCTTACAAATCTACCTACCTTAGAAAAATTTCGTCCTCGAAATTTCAAAAGATACAAATAGGAACAACCAAGAATATCATCAAAATATGACATGAACAATCGATATGAATAAGCACGATAAAGAATATAATCAAGAAAATAATGTGATGAATGATCGAAATTGATCAGGCATAAAGAATTAAAATCTAAATACGTTTTAGAAATATAGTGGAAGGAAATCAAAATAGGTTTAAAAGATGACAATTCGAAAATAGAAAAATATGAGAGAAATAAAGAACTACTAGTTGTAGAGAAGGTGGTAACAAGAAATAAGACATCAAATAAATTAAAAAAAAGAAAAAAAATTAATAGTCGTATGCCAATAAAAGATATAGTCGCTATGATCTTCGAAAATCATAAGTATATCCGAAGTCATTTAACCGAGAATCCATGCCTCGCCAGTGTACATCTGGTTATCGTGAACCCTTGGTTTTGTGACTCAAGTATAATATGTTATCGAACACTTTATTAACTCTACCCAATATTGACATAATAAATCAAAAGATCAATAATACAACTTGGATATTATTTTAGTAATATTCGACAGCTGACGCATACTTGAAATTATTTTAACTTAGGGATCATGCCACGCCAGTGCGCTGCTGATTGCAGTGAACCCGCAGTCTCCATAATTTAAATAAATGGGGACAATGCGCATCTGACTTACCATTGTAAGTCATCGAAAATTATTTCAACTATATCCATAAGAATTTTAAGAATCTTCCATAAATTCAAACAAGTCGATCATGATAAGAAAATGTAAGTATGTCCTTGAATAAAAGTGCCAATTTTGGAAACAAAACGATCACAAAATGAATAAAGAAGACTTGAATTAATATATATATAATTGAACCAAGATTAAGAATTGAAAATAAAACGATTACAAAATAGTTTTGAAAATAAAATAATGTTTAGAGAAGGCAGAAGATAAAATGGCACAAATGATCAAAATTAGGAATTGAATTCTATGAAGGCCTAACTTACCAAGCGAATAGTCTACCCACCTTTGATCCTAACATCGTATCAAATATCTAATAGGGTTTAGAATTCAATAAATTATTGTCTAAATCACATGCCCTAATTAGCAACCTTAACTACCCAAGGGTCAAATTGAATAAGGGACTCCTAGTCCTAGTCATTCTCTAAAATTAAATTAGTCCTAGTTGTGAATGAACATTTTTCTTGTCGCAGGCTCGCAATAATATGACTAAGTTAAGTACTATCACGAGTTCATAATCTTTTGCGAAAACGACCTGCATGGGCCACCAAAAAAAATTTGTCACGACCCGCACCCGCTTTTCGGGATACGAGTGCGTGTCCAAGCCCAACCTACGCCGTGGTATCGGCGGTAGTACGCTATCTAGTTCGTAATAAACAAAGTGATTATAAATACTGACTGCTCATTCACAAAACCTAAATCAACTTTACAAAATATAGAAGTTTTATATTTGAAGAAGAATGTAAGCTTTTACAATTATAGAAAACTACCACACATCTAATTAGTCTTCTATGGTTTGGCCTTCGAGTCTCTATCTCCCCCTCATATGGTCATAGCACAAGAGTAGGCACGTCAACCTCACCTATAACAACGATCCAGTCAGGAAAGGAGCAAAGTACAACCATATTGTAATTAATGTTGTTAGCACAAAATAAGTTAGAACAATAAGAAACAATAATGGCAAAGAGCATATTGAGAACTAGCAAGAGAAGAACTAGCAGGATATGAACTAGCAAGATATAAACTAGTAAGATATGATCTAGCAGGACAGAAACTAGATAAAGGAATAATGGAAACAACTATGTGTGTGTGAAATACCTTTTAATACGGGTATGGCTGGGCTAATACGGTACATCATATGATGGCTATCCACACTAATAGGGTACGGCTAACTCATACGTGGGGTGTATGACTTAGCTATCCACAATCAAAATAGTTGGGTTTGTTCACGTACTTACTGAGTATTTTCCCTCCCGACTCTCTAACAATCAATAACGGTCAATGATACACTAAGAAGGATACAATAACTACGGTGTCACAATCGTGTCTTATCGAAATATCAAACAATGTCTCAACGGGATATCAAACAAGGCAACGATAGAGAAAATATTATAATGAACTAAAATATAAATACAATACTGTACTTGCCTGAATCCTTGCACAAACCGTAGTCACAAGTCAAGGATGCGAGGAACGTCAGTCTAGAAGCTATCAATCTATAGCATACATCGTACCACGAACCATGCATGAAAATCACAAATCAATTCTAAGGTTCTAGTTCTAAATTCATGAAATAAGTAGCTAATTGGGTTACTAATCTATTAATAGTTAATTATGAAATAAATTACTTAAAAACCTAATTTAACCTATAATAATCTGAAATATCATCTAAACTAGGAAGTTTTGGCCACAAAAATTCATGTTTCTAATTTTGGAAACCATATCACGCAGATCGAGACGTGCCATTGACTATCTAGTCAAACGTCATGAACTCTAGATTTGAAAATGCATCTTGGTAGATTTTAGCGCCACAAGTGCACTGGAATCAACCGTGCTGCAAATTCATGTTTTGGTCAAAAGATATCGCCGTTATGGCTAATCATGACCAAAACGGTGATTCACCGATCAATTCTGAATTCAACAGATTAACTAAAATACTAGATGAACGAAATAATTTCTGGAAAAATTATATATCATAGAGCTCTGTGTTAGTTTCCGAAACTTCAAACGGTTCGTGAGTTCGATTTCTGGTTCTCCCGAAATCTCGAAAACACCGAAACGTGTCAAATTTTGGACAACTAGCACTCTACGAATTTTCCAGAAATTTAGGTTCAGAAATTACAAAAACAAATTACATATTCAGAAACTATACCTCAATACACTTCCAACAAAAAAAGGCACTCAAAAAGCACGTCAGGGTTGGCAGGAATCGCTTCGGAAAGTCGAAAACCCTAGATGAGTTCTCCCACAAAAGGCTGCTGGAATTTAATTAGGATGGGCAAATATAATAATATATATAGGAGAGAGAGAGAGAGGCGGTCACTATAGCAGTTGCCGCCGACAGGTGGGCCCCTCCCCCCACCCCCCCCCCCCCCCCCGGGTGGATTTTTGGATAATTATTTATTTAATTCAGAAAGTTATTTAAAAATCATTTTAAGTCCAAATAAATCAAAATAAATTGCAGAAAAATCCAGAAAAATTGTAAAAAATTCTAGAAAATATTTCTAAGTTTCTAGAATATAAATAACATATTTTAACACAAAATATCATCGTATGACCTCGCAGTAAATTCCAAAAACCTATAAAATATAAATTCTATATGTTTTAATTATATAAAAATTCCCAAAAATTCTAAAAAATCAAGAAAAATTCTAAAATATTCTAGAAAATATTTTTAGTCATTTAGAGCCCAAATAAAAATATTCAGTCCAGAAATACCCCCGTATGACCTTACAGTAAATCCTGAAATTCCTGAAAAATAATAAAACCTTAAATATAAAATACCTAAAAATATCCAAAAATTGTAGAAAAATATAAAATATCTAAATAATACATATATAAGCTATCTAGAGGTCATATGACCTTAATATGGTCATAGCCCACCTACAAGCTTTGGTATGACTCACAATGACCATAAAATTAATCATAAACAAATAAAATTAAAAAAATTAAAAATGTGGAAAGTGGGCTTACGCTTGGTAGTTTCGTGTAACAACAGCTTAATAGAAGAAAGCTCACCAGACTCAATAGAAGAAATATTATTTCTAACATCAGCTAGTTGGTCGGTAAGTCTTCATATCTCACCTTTGTACTCTTTAAATACCTTATTAGAGGTTTCGTATTTACTACGCAGTTTCTTGTAATCATTTAACAGGTCACTGAAAGCCTCTCCTAGTTGCTCAAAGGTAAAATCATCATAAGGATCAAACAGAGGATTAGTGGTTACCTTATCGCAAGCCATCAAGCATACATTTGCAGCGTCATCCGATTGTTCGTCTTCTGAGTCGCTGGCTGCGCTCTCATGCCATATGCTTGTATTGGCGTACTTTCTTGATGTAGATCTCTTCAGGTAGCCTTTGTCATATTTGTTACTTTTTCTTGTTGATGATGATGCTGTTGGACAATCTTTCTTCATATGTCCTTTCTTCTTACATCCGTAGCAAATAGGATCTTCCTCGTTGTTGTTGTTGTTGTTGCTGTCTTTTGTTCTTCTGTTGAATCTCATGAATTTCTTGAATTTTCTTACCAGAAGAACTTGATCTTCAGAGTCAGAGTCGTTGTCGTCAGAATCATCTTCGACAGTTCTTCTTTGTTGAGCCTTGAAAGCAATCGACTTCTCTGACTTCTCTTTTGGTGTAGCATCTTCAAAGTCTTGAAGTTCCAATTCGTGAGTGAGTAGCTTACCCATGAGTGTTTTCGGAGACATTATTGAGAGGTCGTTTCCTTCAATGATTGTTGTCGCCTTTGGAATCCAGTTCTTCGTGAGAGCTCGTAGAAGTTTGCGAATCTTCTCATGGTTACTGTATTTCTTGCTTAATGAATACAAAGGATTTACAATATCCAGGTATCTCATAAACATCTGAGTGACGAATTCATTTGGCTTTATCTTGAACGCCTCGTACTGTTGAGTAAGTCTGCTGATCTTTGACTCCTTGACTTGTGTTGTTCCTTCGTGGGTTACTTCGAGAAGTTTCTACACTTCATTTGATGTTGTGCAAGTCGATACCATGTTAAACTCAGTTCTGTCTAAAGCATAAAATAAAGCGTTAATAGCACGTGCGTCAAGACTGGCCTTTTTCTTTTTATCCTCAGTATATTTATCATGGGGTTTATCAACTAAAACTCCCTCAATTGTAATACGAGAAGGCTTTCTGTAGCCATCAATAACTATAGGCCATAAGTCAAAATCAAGAGAATTTAAGAAGAAACTCATCCGTGTTTTTCAATAAGTGTATTTAGTGCCGTCAAACAGTGGAGGTCTGTTTGTAGCTTAGACTTCACTTGTGAATTTTACAGTTACCATGTGTAACAATGTGATCTATAAAACAATTAAATATAACTGTAATTTTACCTTGCTTTACCTGTATAACCCGCTCTGATACTAATTATAGAAACAAAGTCGTAAAGTAGAATACTCTAGAGGGGGGTGAATAGAGTACGCAGCGAAATATTGCTAATTAAAAACTTGTTTGCAGTTAGATCACAGAAATAATATCAATAATCACAAAGTAATAATTGTAAACGAAAGAGATCAGAAGACAAACGCAAACACAGCGATGTATACAGGTTTTCCTCTTGTAAGGACTAGTCCAGTCGAAAGAACTCTAGCTTCCAGTTGAATCCACTATTGAAAAATCCAACAAGTTTTCATACGAAGTCCTTGCAACTTCTACAGATGCGAGCTTTGATACGAGAAACTCGACCAACTTTAATTTTGAAAAGGCTTTCTTCAATCAAGCCTCTGATTATAATTTCTTTGAAATCTTCTAGACCGTACCATACCGGCAAATTGACTAGAGAATTGTAACTGACTTGGGATTTGAAAATAAAAGCTTTTTAGATAACTCTTTGGAAAGAATTTAAGCTTAGAAGAGAAGAGATGAAAGTGAATGAGTGATTTAAAATAATCAGAATTCTTCTCTATTTATAGTTTTTTCAAAGGCAGAACTTTAACAGAATTCTGACAAAACTCTATACAACAATCCGCAACTGAAGGAAGACCAAGTTTTTTAAACGTTCGAAAATCAAACGGTCACTAACCGAACTCTGGCCGAACTCGAGCCGAGTTCTGTCAGGGTTGGTCAGGGTTATTTTAAAAATAATTTTTGGGGTTTTTGAAATCCTTCAGAAGCTTTTATAAATAAGGGATATTTTTCAAAAGATAGGACATTTTTTAAAACGATTTTGGATAGCCTATTTTTCAGTATAACTCGGTGTACAATGTATTCTTAGACTCAATAAAAGTAAAAATTATATTGCATAAAGAAATACAGACTAAAGTGGCAAACATAGCTTCGCTCTTGAACTGAGTAGATATCCGATCTTGACCAGTGTCCAAGTGTCCAAAACATCTGTCACGACCCGCACCCGTTTTTTTTTTTTAAACGGATACGAAACGTGTCCAAGCCAGCCTACGCCGCAGTGTCGGCGGTAGAACGCTGTCACGGCCATGAAGATCAAAATCACAAATAACACTCATTCACAAGATTAATTTAATTTACAAAGATCACAAGTTTTACCTTTGCATAAAACACAACTTGTACAATTATAGAATGACTACAACTCAACTATCTAACTAGTCTCTAGGCTTCTGGCTGCAAGTATCCCCGTATCTCCCATGCTAGGTGAATCCACGGCTAACCTGAAAATGTTGGTTTCCAGTCAGGAATGGAACGAGCACAATTCACTGAATGCAATTTCAAATAAAGAAGATGACTATAAACAAAGGTCAGACATCAATCATGGGTTTGAAAATAAACATGAAATATAAAAACCAATAGTAAGTAAATAGACACAAAATACTCTCCCCGACTGTTAGAAGTACCTTTGATATGTGATCGGTCTGGGGTACTACACCGCACGGTCTACAATGTCTACTCACTGTCTACAATGTCTACTTGCAGAAAAATAAGCACTGTCTACGATGTCTACTTGCAGAAAATAAGCACGGGCTACACTACTTGCAGAAAATAAGCACTGTCTACACTACTGCAGAAAATAAGCACTGTCTACACTACTGCAGAAAATAAGCACTGTCTACACTACTTGCAGAAAATAAGCACTGTCTACACTACTGCAGAAAATAAGCACTGTCTACACTACTTGCAGAAAATAAGCACTGTCTACACTACTGCAGAAAATAAGCACTGTCTACACTACTGCAGAAAATAAGCACTGTCTACACTACTTGCAGAAAATAAGCACTGTCTACACTACTGCAGAAGGTAAAACACGGGCTACACTTCTGCAGAAATATAAACACGGGCTACAATGTCTAACACGGGCTATGGTCAGATCACATATCTTTGGTACTTCTAATTCCCGACTCCACAATTTATAATAGAAAATAATCACATAACCAATGGCCAACCAATGAAATACAGTGAAAATCAATATCGAAATGCAGACAATAAACTGTACTCGCCTGTGGTCCTGTGCTGGTGAAACCGATGATCCAAATCACTCAATGTGCCACTATAGTCAAAACCCGTACAACAGTCTCCGGAAGCTGAAATAAACATTACCAATGATCTCAGAATAGTCCAATTAGCTAGGATTGCCTGTCCTTAAGTCCAATTCTGGACACAGGGGCAAAACGGTAATTTTGGGCAAAAACGATGTCCGCCGTTGGACCCGCTTTGCACCGAAAAGCGTGCCAGAGTCAACGGTCTCTAAAGTCATCAAACTACATGTCTACGGATCCAGTTTTTCGATACAAACCCAACCGTATGTCCAGAGTTGGATTCCGGCGGGCCGTGCACAAAATCGCCCGTTGTGTGGGACCGTGGGGCCCACAAAACGATGTCGATTTCAACTGTCTCAGAATTGGACCAAACTTGGCATACAGGACCAGAAAAATGATACGGTTCTGTTGGCGCAAGTTTCGTCTCAATCTGACGAGCGTGCACAAAGTAATTGGAGAATTTGCAACGTGCACGATACGGTGAATTTCGACGGATACGCATCAAATTCGTCGCGCACACGCGACCAATTTGAATTCCGTCAAAGCCCACACGACCACGAAACCGTTACGCAGCTTTCGATGCTTTCGGTTCGCGACCACGTCGTCCCGATTGGCGTGACGCACGTCATGTGGAACAATTTCAATGTTTTGAAAACAGATTTTTGGGAAACTTTGGAATTCGATTTCTCGACGCTCAGTCGATGATTTCGAATTCCGCAAGAAAGGATTCGAAGCCCTACATGTTGTCTAAAAGTCTCTTCAAATAGATTTTCTAATGTGCCACTGGATCGATCAGAATCGATCGTCGAAGGTGGGTGATTGGACTGTTTTAAAGCTCTGTTTTAGGCTGGTTTTTCGTCGACTTTGCGTCGATTTTTCTGACAACCTAGGGTTCTACAATTAATTCTAATTGAAGGGATTTAGAGTCGGTCATGTTGGCTTCGTACCTGAGAAGACGGAACGTGAAACGGCGGAGCGTAAGGCGCAGGAGACGGGCGCGAAGTCGGGCGGTCAGGCTGCCGTTACTGCTGCTGGTGATGTTTCCTCCTCACGCGTATGTGCGCGCGCGCTGCCAGCGTGTTTGCCGGCCGCCGGCAGCCCAGGGCGGCGTCCAGTGGTGGCGCGCGCGTGTCGACAGAGGTGGGCGCGGTGAAGGTGGCGGCGTCGAGTTGGATTGCGTTAGGGTTTGGGAGTTTTGTCGTTTTGATCTCTCGATCTCAATATATATACTTAATGTATATATAAAGGGTCGACTGCTCTGTTCCGAAATAACAGAGCTGAGCTGCTCTGGCTCTCGGCTGGGTTGGCCCATGAGCTCGGGTGTTCTCGTGTGGGCCGGCTCGTGGGGAGCTCGGCTGGGCCTACTGCTAATGGGGTGTTCTGTAGTTTAAGTGAATTTGTAGTTCACTTGCTCACTCGGGTTGGAGCTAAGCCTCGGAATGGTTTGCTCTGATCGGGTTGGAGCCGATCTTATTATGGGCTGGGCTGCTCTCCTATTCCTATTACTTATTTCCTATTTCTTTCTATATTCTATATATATATATAAATACATATACCTACCTTTATATGTACAAGTATAGGCATGCATACATATAAAGTTTACGTGTTGTATTCATCTATGTATATATACTCTCCTACATAATACATGTATACGTAAACTGTATTTGGAGCCTTTCCTGTATATACCTTCATATATAAATAATATATATATAACCTATTAACACGTATATTTATATATCTATAAATATGTATATATCTATATATACACCTATAAATCTCCAAAATTCAAAATAAACTTAACATTAGCTATTGTATCTAGATACTTGTACATAAACGTAAGTTCAATTGACAATAAAAGGACAACCAATAAATATGTTTATCTATATATATATATATATTTATGCACATATCTACATATACATTTTTATACACCATATACAAATATTTGCACCAAGAATATATCCCTATATGTTTCTATATGTATATATATCAATAAGAAAATAATATATTTCCTCTTCTATTATATACATATTTACACAAAATACACATGTCTCTATATATTCCTATATACGTATACATATACTATATATATTTATATATACACGCTCATATAACATATTTATATATATAATTACCACAATAATAACCTTAATAATAATAATCCTAATAACACTGAATTTAAACCAGTATTATACTTCGATGAACCCATCGAGTACACCATTTATTTCAAATAAATAAAAATATTATCAAAATTCCGGGAAGGGGAGCTACAAATCTACCCACCTTAAAAATAATTTCGTCCTCGAAATTCTAATTCGTAACTATTCTTAAAATTCCAAAAGAAAAAAAAAATCCACCTTAATCTTAATCTCCTCAATTTAATCACTCAATTATTTTATACCATTTTCTAGCCGTTTCATAACTCCGAATACATGAGAACTTCTACCCACCTTTGGTCACACTACTCCATTAAACAAAATCTTAAAATGCTCTAACTGGTCGCTAACAATCCCACCAACAACTATCTGGGCATATGGTATCTAGACTCCTCTCGTATCTATCAAACAACCCAAAATTTTTAACAAGCAATAATTTATACAAGTAGCTAAGAATTATCAATAGCTTCTAATAAGCATGACCACTCGTCGTTCTAAAAAAATAAAGAACAGAAGGGCAAGGATGAATATTCGAGGGCAATTATGAAGTTTCAAGAGCGTAGAGTGTTTTCGACTGTGCAGCTAGAAAGGGTGTTTACGAACTACTGACTTGCTTGCTAGATTGGGCTACTATAGTTCAGTCACTTGCTATGTCGAAAAGCCCTTCGTTAATTAGAGTGGCCTGCAATTCGTGCAATACAGAAGTCTCGTTCTCGAAATTCTAATTCAACCAAGGTTCCATAACGGAACGGAATTTGAGAAATCGAGATTGTGGTCGTAAAGGGTTCTCTATTTGGGCATCAGTCGTTGGTTGGATGAACATTGGGTTTCAATCTATATGGCTTGACAAGATCCCAAAGTAAAACTATTCCTACTAGATTGGGGTATTCTTAGAATAGGTTTCTACCCGAGGGGTTGAGCTAGTTGTCCGTCAGGTTGGTTAGCTAGGTTCATGAAGCCTCAAAATGCACCTCCCGAGACTTTTGTGTTTAAGTAGCACATGAGGTCTCAATTGGGTGGCACACTGGTGACATGTGCGCAGTGGGCTCGAGTCGATCACAACCATATATTGGGTTGAAGGCTTCGAGTCAAAGTTGAGTCCCTAATCATAATCGAGAAGTTTACCGGTACCATGGTAAGGGTTATAGTTAGTCCTTTCTACCTGAAAGTCGTACCATAAAAATAGAGTACAAGGGGACTGGTTTGAGTGGAACATGATATACCTAGATGGAGGTGGACTCGTCTAGATCTTACATATGAAATTTGTTGGAAGGTAACAACGGGTCTCGTGTTCCGAATATTAATGACACAGCTGGGGTCACAAAACGATCTAAATGAAAAGTGGGAGTCCAAGGGCACTAATCGTCACCCTAGTGGAAAATCATTCTAGTCAATCGGTAATCTTCCTACACTCCCAAAAATTTTAGGAGACTTACAGTCTACCCACCTTAGAAGCTAGGATATGATTTTAGGAATAAGTGGTTAGAAGAATTCCAAGGTCCGGATATTGTACCTCGACTCTTGTAAATGAAGAATAAGGCACGGCGTAACGGAATATGGAAGATGTAAGTCAAGTCAAAGATTGTTCCTCAATAATTGAAAAATGAGTGTGTACAATGACACACGGTCGATAAAATAGAGGAACATACACATCCCTAGTGTACAAGAGTTATCGACGGAGTAATCAGCTCTAAGGCACGTCATATGAAAATATTTCTAACAACTGTGTCGGGATTCTCTATTGGGGTCAAACCTGCCGGGCTAGTGTCACAAGGGTTCTAGTTGAAGCAAGCTTCAAACAAAAGATTAGAGGCTCACAACATTTGGTCTCTGGAGAATAGGTAGTCTCCTAGGTTGGCATTCCGACTAAGGGTAAAACCCTCATCATTCTCAAATTCAGATGGCTTGAAAGTCCCGATAACAGTTTGAGGTCGAGAGGAGAACGAATAACTCAATCACAGGACTGCCGTTGGTAGCTACACTTATGTCTACCATTATCATAGCCATGAGAATACTCTGTATCTCTCTACCATCACTAGCTTTCGTCTTTCCAAATCGGTGAAAGATAAAAACAATAAAGAATTCAAGGGAGATGTTACTGAATCCAATTTCGTGATTCAAGGGCGAACATATAATTCAAGAGGAGTTGTCAATACAGTCGCGAATGAGATCCTAGATACCTATATATCTCCATCCACGTAGTATAATTAAACGAAAAGCGAACCAAATGCATCATGGTTGATCAGACCATAATACACTGATTCTGATCAGACAATATGTTGGTAGGCGTCCCCACTAAACATATGCCTCGAATCAAGCTCGAGAACAGAGTGAGCTTGCAAAATTAAGCTGTAACAGCAACGTTTGTTAAGATAGTCGAATACAATTAGACGAGATTTTTGAAAGAAGGCACAAATAGTTTGAGTTTAGTGAGAATCAAAACCTTATCCGGTGTCCTTGCTTACACGGTCTTCCTACTATCTTCTGATCCACAAGGACTTGGTCGACTAATGGGTTATGGTCATTCTAAATTACATATTCTAGGTAACCCTATTAGTGTCAGTCGATAACCTCGTCAATAGGTCACAAGGACCACGGAATGCTAGATCGAAAGACGTGCTATCCATCTTACAAAACTTCCACCAATATTGGCTTCGGATCTTATGGAACACACAAGGCACTGTCCTATCCTCTATAGTACCCTTAATTTGTAATCACGTCTGAAGTCATTTCACCGAGGACTATGCCTCGCCCGTAAAATTGGGCTGTGGTAATCCTTGGTTTCGTAACTCAATTATGATACAAATCGAACATTACTTAACTCTATCCAATATTGGCTCAAGGATAACTACGATCAAGAGTGGACCACTAGTCATATCTCTAGCAAATTCTATAACCGATATTTTTCTAATCTCCTTTCAACTCTAGGGGTCGTGTCTCGCCAGTGCGCTGCTGGCTACAGTGAATCCCTAGTCTCCAAAATTAAATAAATGGCGACAGTGCGCTGCTGTCCTGCCGGCATAAGTTAACTAACATTCTCGTAACTATATCTGTAAATAAATCCCTGAGCTTCTAGAGATTCAACAAGTTGACTATGAAATAAAGTGTAAGCATTTGTCCTATCAGTCACAACCCTTAAGATAAAAGATTGAACAAGGAGAAATAACTAAAAAGAAATACATACATTCTAACTCTTCCATGTGTTTTCAAGCCTCTGAGGGACAACTTGAATCGAAACCAACTCGCGGTCCGTATATGGATAAAAAAAATTAGAACTTTATAAAATAATGATTCTTAGGGCAACTAGCAATTATAGGGATAATTCGGCTAGGATATGGGGATGATATCTAAGAGGCAAAGAGAATGAATTGAACAATTCATCAAGGTTAGATCATCAATCCTAGGAAGTCCGATCTTACCAAATGAATAATCTATTCACATTGGATCATATCGTCATATCAATAGGTAATAGTGTACCTGTAAGGATCTGACACTCTATCAAAATTAATAACTCCTTATCTACATTGCATGGCCTAGACTACCCATCGGTAAATTTGTATAAGGGACTCCTAGTCCTAGTCATTCTCGTAAATTAAATTAATTTCTAATTCATGAATGAGTATTTCTAATCGCAGGCTCGCAATAGTACGGCTAACTTAAGTACTATCACGAGTTCACAAGATTTGTGAAGACTGACCTGCATGGGCCACCACAAAAACTTGTCACGACCCGCACCCATTTTTTTTTTTTTTAAACGGATACGAAACGTGTCCAAGCCAGCCTACGCCGCAGTGTCGGCGGTAGAACGCTGTCACGGCCATGAAGATCAAAATCACAAATAACACTCATTCACAAGATTAATTTAATTTACAAAGATCACAAGTTTTACCTTTGCATAAAACACAACTTGTACAATTATAGAATGACTACAACTCAACTATCTAACTAGTCTCTAGGCTTCTGGCTGCAAGTATCCCCGTATCTCCCATGCTAGGTGAATCCACGGCTAACCTAAAAATGTTGGTTTCCAGTCAGGAATGGAACGAGCACAATTCACTGAATGCAATTTCAAATAAAGAAGATGACTACAAACAAAGGTCAGACATCAATCATGGGTTTGAAAATAAACATGAAATATAAAAACCAATAGTAAGTAAATAGACACAAAATACTCTCCCCGACTGTTAGAAGTACCTTTGATATGTGATCGGTCTGGGGTACTACACCGCACGGTCTACAATGTCTACTCACTGTCTACAATGTCTACTTACAAAAAAATAAGCACTGTCTACGATGTCTACTTGCAGAAAATAAGCACGGGCTACACTACTTGCAGAAAATAAGCACTGTCTACACTACTGCAGAAAATAAGCACTGTCTACACTACTGCAGAAAATAAGCACTGTCTACACTACTTGCAGAAAATAAGCACTGTCTACACTACTGCAGAAAATAAGCACTGTCTACACTACTTGCAGAAAATAAGCACTGTCTACACTACTGCAGAAAATAAGCACTGTCTACACTACTGCAGAAAATAAGCACTGTCTACACTACTTACAGAAAATAAGCACTGTCTACACTACTGCAGAAGGTAAAACACGGGCTACACTTCTGCAGAAATATAAACACGGGCTACAATGTCTAACACGGGCTATGGTCAGATCACATATCTTTGGTACTTCTAATTCCCGACTCCACAATTTATAATAGAAAATAATCACATAACCAATGGCCAACCAATGAAATATAGTGAAAATCAATATCGAAATGCAGACAATAAACTGTACTCGCCTGTGGTCCTGTGCTGGTGAAACCGATGATCCAAATCACTCAATGTGCCACTATAGTCAAAACCCGTACAACAGTCTCCGGAAGCTGAAATAAACATTACCAATGATCTCAGAATAGTCCAATTAGCTAGGATTGCCTGTCCTTAAGTCCAATTCTGGACACAGGGGCAAAACGGTAATTTTGGGCAAAAACGATGTCCGCCGTTGGACCCGCTTTGCACCGAAAAGCGTGCCAGAGTCAACGGTCTCTAAAGTCATCAAACTACATGTCTACGGATCCAGTTTTTCGATACGAACCCAACCGTATGTCCAGAGTTGGATTCCGGCGGGCCGTGCACAAAATCGCCCGTTGTGTGGGACCGTGGGGCCCACAAAACGACGTCGATTTCAACTGTCTCAGAATTGGACCAAACTTGGCATGCAGGACCAGAAAAATGATACGGTTCTGTTGGCGCAAGTTTCGTCTCAATCTGACGAGCGTGCACAAAGTAATTGGAGAATTTGCAACGTGCACGATACGGTGAATTTCGACGGATACGCATCAAATTGGTCGCGCACACGCGACCAATTTGAATTCCGTCAAAGCCCACACGACCATGAAACCGTTACGCAGCTTTCGATGCTTTCGGTTCGCGACCACGTCGTCCCGATTGGCGTGACGCACGTCATGTGGAACAATTTCAATATTTTGAAAACAGATTTTTGGGAAACTTTGGAATTCGATTTCTCGACGCTCAGTCGATGATTTCGAATTCCGCAAGAAAGGATTCGAAGCCCTACATGTTGTCTAAAAGTCTCTTCAAATAGATTTTCTAATGTGCCACTGGATCGATCAGAATCGATCGTCGAAGGTGGGTGATTGGACTGTTTTAAAGCTCTGTTTTAGGCTGGTTTTTCGTCGACTTTGCGTCGATTTTTCTGACAACCTAGGGTTCTACAATTAATTCTAATTGAAGGGATTTAGAGTCGGTCATGTTGGCTTCGTACCTGAGAAGACGGAACGTGAAACGGCGGAGCGTAAGGCGCAGGAGACGGGCGCGAAGTCGGGCGGTCAGGCTGCCGTTACTGCTGCTGGTGATGTTTCCTCCTCACGCGTATGTGCGCGCGCGCTGCCAGCGTGTTTGCCGGCCGCCGGCGGCCCAGGGCGGCGTCCAGTGGTGGCGCGCGCGTGTCGACAGAGGTGGGCGCGGTGGAGGTGGCGGCGTCGAGTTGGATTACGTTAGGGTTTGGGAGTTTTGTCGTTTTGATCTCTCGATCTCAATATATATACTTAATGTATATATAAAGGGTCGACTGCTCTGTTCCGAAATAACAGAGCTGAGCTGCTCTGGCTCTCGGCTGGGTTGGCCCATGAGCTCGGGTGTTCTCGTGTGGGCCGGCTCGTGGGGAGCTCGGCTGGGCCTACTGCTAATGGGGTGTTCTGTAGTTTAAGTGAATTTGTAGTTCACTTGCTCACTCGGGTTGGAGCTAAGCCTCGGAATGGTTTGCTCTGATCGGGTTGGAGCCGATCTTATTATGGGCTGGGCTGCTCTCCTATTCCTATTACTTATTTCCTATTTCTTTCTATATTCTATATATATATAAATACATATACCTACCTTTATATGTACAAGTATAGGCATGCATACATATAAAGTTTACGTGTTGTATTCATCTATGTATATATACTCTCCTACATAATACATGTATACGTAAACTGTATTTGGAGCCTTTCCTGTATATACCTTCATATATAAATAATATATATATAACCTATTAACACGTATATTTATATATCTATAAATATGTATATATCTATATATACACCTATAAATCTCCAAAATTCAAAATAAACTTAACATTAGCTATTGTATCTAGATACTTGTACATAAACGTAAGTTCAATTGACAATAAAAGGACAACCAATAAATATGTTTATCTATATATATATATATTTATGCACATATCTACATATACATTTTTATACACCATATACAAATATTTGCACCAAGAATATATCCCTATATGTTTCTATATGTGTATATATCAATAAGAAAATAATATATTTCCTCTTCTATTATATACATATTTACACAAAATACACATGTCTCTATATATTCCTATATACGTATACATATACTATATATATTTATATATACACGCTCATATAACATATTTATATATATAATTACCACAATAATAACCTTAATAATAATAATCCTAATAACACTGAATTTAAACCAGTATTATACTTCGATGAACCCATCGAGTACACCATTTATTTCAAATAAATAAAAATATTATCAAAATTCCGGGAAGGGGAGCTACAACATCTTTGAGTAAACATCTGAGTAGCTCCGTATATCGAGACAGAGTTTGATTAATTATTAAAATCAGGTTTGACCATAACCAATGGGCCAACACGGACGTCTGTGAAGCTTCCTTCCAGGAGCTGAAACAGCGGCTCATTTTGGCCCCTATGCTCACACTTCCGGACGGACTGGAGGGTTTTTAGATACTCAGTGATGCTTCAGGCTAGGGCTTGGGATGTGTGCTCATGCAGCGAGACAAGGTGATCTCATTTGCCTCTAGACAGTTGAAGCCGTACGAGAAGAACTACCCTACGCACGACTTGGAGTTTACGACGATTGTGTTCGCATTAAAATTATGGCATCACTATTTGTATGGCATGGCATACGCGAGCTATACCAATCACAAGAGCCTCAAGTAACTTTTCACCCAAAAGGAACTGAACTTACGACAGAGGCGTTGGCTTGAACTGATAAAAACTATGACTTGATGATCGACTATATGCCGGACAAGGGAAATATTGTAGCGGACGCTCTGAGTCGAACGTATATCTTGGCTCGCTGTCCATCAACCGCAGACTACTACGGGATTTAGAGGAGATGGGTATCGACCTGCGGGTTCGATTCAGAGATATACGGTTGGCACAACTACAGTTAGAGCCGAGTTTGCTGGAAAAGATTAAGACCGCTCAGAAGGATGATCCGTACCTGAAGAAAATGCGTGAGCGAATTAAAATAGATAGTGCGACCGACTTTACGAAATATAAGACCGGCGTGCTGAGATTGAATGACCGACTATGTGTTCCAGATGATTCAGAACTACAAAAGAAGATATTATCAGAGGCGCATTATGCGAAATACACCTAGCATCCAGGCAGTACCAAGAAGTATAAAGTCATCCGCACGATCTTCTGGTGGCACGAAATGAAGAAAGATGTGGTGCTCTTCGTGTCACAATACATAGCCTGTCAGCAGGTGAAAGCTGAGCATTAGAGACCGGACGGAGAGATGCAGAACCTTGTCATTCCAGAATGAAAGTAGGATCACGTCACTATGGACTTTATTGTTGGCTTGCCAAAGATACCGCAGGGAAACGATGCCGTCTGGGTCATTGTTGATCGACAAACCAAGTCAGCGCAGTTCATAGCCATTGAAGTTACTTGGAGCGTTGATCACCTTTTACAGATCTATCTTGACGAAATAGTTCGACTGCATGGGATACCAGTATCTATCATCTTAGATCGGGATGCACGGTTCGTGTCACGCTTCTGGTGTAGTCTTCAGTCAGCATTGGGGACCAAGTTGTAGTTTAGCTCAGCTTATCATCCTCAGATCAACGGCCAAACAGAGCGGGCAAACCAAATTTTTGAAGACATGTTACGACTCTGTACGATTGACTTGAAGTTAAGTTGGAACGTCCATCTACCGTTGACGAAATTTGTATATAGCAATAGCTATCAGTCCAGCATCCAAATGGCGTCGTATGAAGCTTTGTACGATCGAAAGTATAGATTATCCATTTGCTGGGATAAAGTCGGAGGACGAAAGATACTCGATCTGGAGTTGGTGGAACAGACTGTGAAAAAGGTCAAGCTCATTCGGAAAAGACTGAAGATTGCACAAAGTCGGCAGAAGATCTACACCGACACCCATCAAAGACCACTTGAGTTCCTGGAGGGTGATCACGTGTTCCTAAAAGTGACGCCCATGCGAGGAGTTACCAGGTTTGACGTGAAGGGAAAATTGAGTCCAAGATTTGTAGGTCCTTTCAAAATATTGAAGCGAGTCGCCCAAGTAGCTTATAAAATTGCTTTGTCTCTAGCAGTATCTGATGTGCACGATGTTTTCCACGTACCTCAATTGCGGAAGTACGTGCACGATCCGAAGCATGTAGTAGATTTTGGTCAGCTGAATCTGAAGGAGGATTTATCATATGCAGACGAACCAGTATAAATACTAGAGCGTAAAGATAAACTACTTCAAAATTGGAGGATCCTTAACATCCGCGTACTCTGGAGGAACAATTCGATGGAAGAGTCGATATGGGAACTGGAGTCAGAGATAAGAGAAAAATTTCTTTATTATTTTTATAGAGGTAGGTTCTATTCTTAAGTTTCGAGGACAAAAATGTTTCTTAGTTAGTTATGGTGTACTGCTCTATCCCTACATCGTGTTTCGTTCTTCGTCCATGGGGTACGTGAGAAAGGAACACTTTCACTATCGATTCGGTTGAGACCGAAAGGTCGGGATCAATCGAATCGATCGAACGAGAACGGTTCAATTAAGATCCATTACCTGTTTTTCACGACCCGCACCCACTGTGAGGGTACGAGTACGTAACAACGCCCAGCCTACGCCGCAGTGTCGACGGTAGAACGCTGTCCTAGGTCAATCATCTAACAATACATAAGGTACATGTATAGTGTATACACTCCGAATGGAGGTGATATAGCAAATACAGTCTCAATCATGTCTAAGATAGAATACGATAAAAGATAGATAGATATGGAACGAAATGAATCCACAGAGATACAATCAGATAGTAGTCTAAGTTTCTATGATAACGTCTCCACAAACATCCAGATAAAACAACTCCCAGTATATACAATAATGTATCAATGAGAAAGACAAGGTAAGTGTCTAAGCTAGCAGTCTAAACCACTGGTGGTAGATCCTCTATTGCAAGTGGGTCCAAGTCACAAGTATTGTCTAAAGCTACACCATAATGGGTAGACACCAGAGCCTCATCATTCTCTGTAAAATTTTCAACAGGTCCAGTCAGGACAGGAGCGAGCACAATACATCTCAACAAATCATAACAGGATAGGAAATATAATCATGCTAGAGAGTAAGATACATGAAACTGAAAGAATAATATGATATAAAAGAGAGAAAGACTGTAAGTAAATATCTATAATATAATAGAAAACTAATCAGTGACTAATGATTCAGAGTACAAGATAAACATGTGAACAGCTGGAGGGTGATTCATGACTATACTAAAGAGGTGATTCATGACTATACTACTTTGGAATTATTCACATGTTCATTTATACTCCCCCATCCCCAATCAATACACAAGGATCCAGTCAAGTTACGTTAAGATTCATGACTATACTACTTTGCCCATAAAGGGTGATTCAAGAGTGATTCATGAAGATTCATGAAGGCTCTGTGATTCATGAGAGTACAGGAATCACAAGCTGATACATGAAGATTCATGATAATAGAAGCATGAGATACATGATGTAAGTAAAACACACAAGATAAGAGTATCTGATGCTCCCGAGGGGGATAACATCTCATGAAGGGATCCATATAGTACTAAACCGTGTTACCAACGTGTCAGCGTCAAGTAAAATAATCTAAAGTAGGAAATATAATTCTAAACATGATATGAAATGATCTGAGAATGTACTCGCCTGGTAACCAGAATATCTGAAGAGAATCTACTGTCCGAGGAGTGGTGTCTGTCTCCTATAGAACAGTACAAGTCACTACAAGTCTAAAATAATATAACAGACTGCTACAATGCATCTACATGATGTTTGGGGTCAATCTAGGCTAAAGTCAACCGTTGGTCAACTCTAGTCAACTTATTCTAGTCAAACTAGGTCAACTAGGTCAAGCCTAACCCAAACAAGTCTCACTAAGCCTAACCAACCTATTCTAGCAAACACACAACATCACAAAGTTATACCAGTCTATCTACACCAATTCACATGTGCATTCATGCCGTACACATAGGCTAGGTGCCATATATATAGTCTATATCACACATTCCCACACATTATATATACACTAATTTAATATAAATATCATACACATATATATACCACATTACTAATTATCAAGCATATAGATAATATATATATATATTTACATATAGGTCATTAATGTATATATTACATATAGAGAGATAGAGAGATAAGAGAGGGTGAAAGAGTGTCAATGTGTGTGGCATACATATATGAAAAGGGAAAAAATGAGTGAATACCAACACATGTACTACATATATATAAAGGGTATGAAAGAGGAAAAACAAGGGGGTGAAGTATTGTGTTAACAAGTGTAGAGAGGGGAAAATTGTAAAACCCCTAAAATTTCTACTATTTTTTTAATTAAATTTGGTACTGATTTAAAATTTTATATTGTACATCTCAATAACGTATTGTACGTCGCGCGCAAGATTTCGTTTTTCTTGCTCGTCGAGTATGAATATGTGCGAGCGTACATATCTTAGAAAAACATTTTTATTTTATTATATACTTTCAAAATATTATATATAACTATTATTCTTGCTATAAAAAGCCTTTTGTTTTTAGCAGTTATTAATCAAAAAATATATTTTATTGTATACTAGGAAAAGCATAATCATGTATACATTATTTGTGCTTACATGTATATTTCATAAATATTTTATTAAGTTTATTTTTAAATAATAATGTATTTTCAAAATTATTATTATAGTATTTTTGGAAAACATATTTTGAAATTATTGTGGCAATATAAATCTTGATTTGATTTATGAATATGTTTTAAATAGTAAATTAATATCTATATTTGAAATTTGATTTACCTTATTTTATTTGAAAATAAAAGATAGAATTTAATTAGATTGGATTTTGATTTGGATTGGATTTATTGAATTAATTTAAATTAATAGATTGAATTATCTAAATTGGGTTTAAACTATTCTATTCCTTATCCAACTGGAAATTTCCACATCCTATAAATAGGCAGGTACTCATCCATATATTTCTATTCTCCAAATTCTACAAGCCAAATTACTACACAAATAATTTCCAACCACCGTACATCGTGTCCGTGTCCCCCATCCAATTTCTTTTCCACTATTTTCCTCCAATACATTACATTGCCCCCTTCATCGTGTCCGACACACTGGATCACGATTTCCAGAATTTCATATCGTCTCCAATAACCCAAACACAACCCAATTACAACCTAATCCTAACCCTAACCCTAACCAAGCCCTCTGCCACCTGTCCACCGTCGCTCCGACGTCTTCTCCGGCCAAGCTACCTCCACCACCACCCCCATCATCACAGCCAGTCGGTGGCCACCCAAACCACCACCACCCCCTTCAGTATTACCACCGCCACCAAATTTCACCCACCGATTACCACCACCATGGCCACCATCCACCGTCGGCACACGGTCTCCTCGAACTCGTTGACCCCACAACAACCGACCACCGTCGTGGCCATTATCATCTCTCATTCCCAGCATCCATCTCCGCCTCCACCTGAGCCACCACCACCCAGCATCACCTCTACCGCTCCCAGCCTGCCGGCGACCCGCGGCCGCCCTACATCACCAGAAAACTACCATGATGTCCCTACAGCAACACCCCACCATGACCACTTACCTCCATCGTAGATCTAGCCGGCGAGCCGAGTTGCCACCATGCCTACTCCTTCAGGTCCAGAAACCACCAAGCGACCGCCTCTATCTCTGGTCATCACCGCCCGTACCACCACCATTGCCACCCTCATCTCACGACCACCGGTGACGTGACGCGCCCATCAATCCCGAGCCTCCGTAGCAGCCCCAGCCTCTAGTCACCGGCATGATGTCGCGCTAGCGAGCTCCGGGCTCGGTGAGTCTCCCTCCCACTGTCTCTCGATCCCTCTTTCCACCGCTCCTCCCTCTTCCTATTCTCTCGTTTTCTCTCTCTCTCTCTTTCACTGACTGTTTCTCTCTCCCTTTTCTTCTCATTTCCCTTTCTATTCGCTTTATTATTATTATTTGTTTTTTGTGGGGAGCAGTAGATTGGTATAGTTTTATCAGTATTATTATTTTTAATTTTATTACTATTATTATAATTATTATTATTTTTACTGGAAAGTAAATATCAATTTATATTTTATTATTTATTACTATTACTAAAATTGGTCATCTTAGTATATGTATATAATTATTTTTATTAATATTATCACAAGTACTATCATTTATATTGATAATATTTTTGTTATACAATTATAATTAATATTTTCC
Source organism: Iris pallida (assembly GCA_029216955.1). Lineage (NCBI taxonomy): Eukaryota > Viridiplantae > Streptophyta > Magnoliopsida > Asparagales > Iridaceae > Iris > Iris pallida. Next base: position 10,509,976 of record JANAVB010031619.1, read on the forward strand.
AATTTTACTTGTGAGATAAAGTATTGGGATTGGGTCTTGGTCCCTACACTTATTTTCAACTCGGCCTTGAAAGTTTTATTATTATATTATTATTGTTATGAGCTTTAGAGTCTAAACTATATTGGACAAAATTGGGTTTTCCCTTAAAAGGATTTATTTTTTTTTCTATTTTTCAAGTATTAACCAAAAGTATTTTAACTAATGAAATATAGTTTCCTATCTAAAATCATATTTTTATAAACTCGAGGTTTTTGCCTAAAATACTTTTGATTTTGTTATTCTTTTATTTTTCAAGTATGTAGTTATCTAAATATTTTGGGTAATAAAATCTAGTATTATAAATATTTTCTAAAAATAGTATATGTATTATTTACACCAATCATATCCATTATCAATTCTTGACCATGGCTAATCGTATTTTCTATTCTCTTAAGAAAGTGGACTTCCTTATGTCGACCCTAGCTAATTGGACTGTTCTGGAATTGATGGAACAGTTTGTCCCATCATCGGAGGTCATCTTGTGAAGTTTTAACATCGAAGTCAATTCTGTGTCATCATGATCATCGTACCACACCAGGCACCACTACCAGGCAAGACACTTTGCCATTTGCTGTTTATTTATGTTAGCTCATATTTCATGCATTATTTATTTTCTTTATACAAAATAAACTGTGATACATGGAATAACCTGTTAGAACTTACTGTTCATTTATATTTCCTGCTATGTATTATTTTTCTTACACATTAAACCTAGATTTAAGGGACCACCTTTTGTGTGTTGCATTTATGGCCTTAACACGTTGTACCACGAAGTTGTGTGTCACATGTAGAATACGGACGTGCGTGATTAGCTGGCCACCAGTACGTACAAGCCGTGCGATAGGAATAACCGCTAATAGAGGTTGCATGCTTAGTTTGACTTAGCGGTTATAGAGGTTTACTGTTGTGGATACAACAGAGTAGGCATTGGGCGGGGAAGACAATTCCTTAACGTATGGGCTTCGATGCACTTTTCCTTTTGTAACCCGTGAGCTCCGTCGGAGACGCGGGTCAGATTACCCATGATTACTAACGGCCACTGACATTCTGCGGAACGTTATGCTCTTACTGATTGGGCCTTTGGTGCCCCAAGGGGGGACTACGCCGATCCTATTTAGCCAGGGCCCATGTGTAGGAAGGATTGTTCTTAACTACATTTTACTTAGAACGGTTAGGCTACCTTATCCGTTAGGTACGAGTACTTTTGGTTTAGGTACTTGTATCTGACCGTGGCTTGGAACAATAACTTGTCGCGAATTAGTTCGTCACATCTTGTTCTTGTTTGGTTGTACGTGTGACTTACTACTCCGATGAGAAGGTATTGAACCTTGTCGGAGTCCGGATACCATATTGGATTCATAGCATAGAAAGATACGTCACCGTGAATTAGTTTACCATCTCCTGTTCTTGTTTGGTTGGGGGGATGGTACGCTAGTTCAATAGGTACGTATTGGACCATGTTATAATTCAATTGACTTATTTATTTGAGCAATATTTATTCAATTTATATGGCATGATATTATGTGTCTTATTATGTCCCTCTGAGGACCTGGTTATCTCGCCAGGTGTGTGCAATTGTCTTTCGCAGGTGTTCTAGCTCTAGCCGTGATCATTGCTATTTCTTCGAGGATGATTGCACTTGGATCGTCTTCGCTTCGCTCGCCAAATTCAATTCTTTTCTCATGTATTTATCCTTTACTCGTTGGTAGTGGATTTGTCTCCGCCCAACATATTGTATTAAGACAATTCATTATCATTATATGATATCTTTTATTCATTTATTTTGTGTGGATGAGATTAGTTATGGATCTACTGTATTTTACAGCTTACGTATATTTATTATACGGCTGGCATGTCTACGTTCCTAGTCCTACGTATTTTAGGACTGGAGCGTTACAGAAATTGTGAGTGTGTGTTAACTGTGAGTAAACTAGTGATGTGTCAAGTGAGTGTCAAAGGAGCAATCTCAGGTTACATTATTCAGTTCACAAAAGGGCAGGAAATCAGTTACAAAAAGGAAGAGAAATCAATTCAGTTACATCAATACATGTATAATTCTTAGGTTTACACTAACATCCAGTTAAGGGGTTCAGTGCAATATGTGTTGAGGTAGGTGAGTGAAATATGACAGGGCTATAGGGTATTGTAGTGTCATAGAGAAAACTGTGAATGAATAACAGTGTGTGTGTGTGTGTATATGTGATAACAGGGCTCAGATTTAGAGTAGTGTGTCAAACCAGTGTAATGCAAGGTGTTCAAAGTGACAGTGTAGATGTGTGTGTTTGTGTGAGGGTGCAGTGAGGATAGTTTACAGTATATAGTTTAGGGAGTGTGTAATTGATCTCAGGAATAATACAATGTAAGGTGGCATCTACTGTTCTCAGGTTTTGGGATTATACAATGTATAAACTGACAAGAAATATCAAGAAATGTATGTGTAACATAGAGGAGAAAACAGTGGGTCATATAGCTCAGTTCTCAGGTTTAGAATTTTGTGTGTGAGGAAAATCGACAACTAACAGTGTATCAGTAAAGAACCCCAACCCGAAAGCAATTCAAACTAAATCCCCATGCCAGAACACAACCCAACATATTAGCTAATCCCAGATGCATTTAGGTGAACCTACATTAATCATTCAGCATCATTAAAATAGTTAAAATGCAATTTAAAAACCCAAAAATTATTTCAGTTCAGTGAATCAGTGAGGTATCAGAATTTAGGGGATTTCAATGATTCGAATTCAAATAACATAGTAAAATTACAATCAATGGGTTGGTAAACCTAGATACACACATGTGCACGTGTCCTTTGAATCATTTTGTGTCCAACAAATACGACACAAAAGTGTCCACAATAATTCAAACACATAGGGTGCACCCAGTGTATTACAGCATCGTGCACCTGTGCACACGCGTGTAAGACACGACACACGACACTTCATGTCATGTGCACACACCCACGTGTTCGCCTTGGATAGGTCTACACGTTGGAAAGCCTAACACGTGTCCATGACGTGTCTACCGTGGACACGAGCGCATGTTTGTGCGTGTCTGTGCGTGTCTCAGCTGTAAGTGCACGATAGTACAAATTACGTGTGGGTCGAATTGCTCCCTAACCAGTCAATAAGATCCTATGAAATTTTGTAGGCCTCGTATCAGTCATCCAAGGAGTGTCCATGCCAAATTTCTTGTCATGAAGTGGCGTGTCCAGTGAGAACTAGGACACGGGCAGCATGGCAACCAAACGAGCCCCGTGTTGCGTGTCCAAGCACAAAATTTGACACAAATCGACATAAAATCAATTTCAGTCTTCACAAAAATTACTACATACACCTAGATCTAGAGATCTATGAAATTAGTTTTTCAAAATACGAAAATAAATTCCTAAGAAGCATTTTAACAAACACCTACCTATCCATTATGATACGTGTCCGATACGGACACCAAATGGACACGAATTATGCCCAAATTTCAGGGACAACTAGGGGACTCCTAGATCTAGCCCTAAATGCAAAGAAATCAGGAAAAATAATGGGTTTGAGTGGTTTACCTATTGAGTGTCAAACTCAAAGAAAGCCCCAAATGGAAGAATTCCAAATAGTAACTCCGAAGCTCCAAATGGCACAAAAACTGAGATGGATCTCCAAAAACAATAAATAAACAGTAATTAGAACCTAATAGGAAAGACTAGAGTCAAAAAGGATTTAAAATAAATTTATTAGGATTTTAGGAAATGGGGATTTACCTTTCCTTCAAAAATCTAGGTCAAGCATAAAAGAGGCAAGAACAACTTAAGAGAAAACTTATAGGCAAGGGAAAACCCCAAGTGTGGCTGGTCATGGGTGGGTTGGTTGGGTTTTGGGCTTAAGTCATGGGCCTATGGCATAATTACAAGTCATGAAATTAATTCTAAGTCATAGGTCATGCACCAAATCACTAGTTTTCCTATTCAAAATATGATTTCTAAATGACTAACCTAGATTGACATAACTTAGACTAGGGTCTCACCATGCTAACCTAGTCACCATGGTTAGGGTCAAAACCTAGGTTAGTCTACAAAGTCTCAACTTAGTCAAAGTCAAGATCACAATCACCAATTAAATAAATTAATTAAATTTCAAAAAAATCACAAATGACTAAAATACCCTCAATCTAAAATATGGTAGTGACAAATCTACCCTCCTTAAAAGAATTTCGTCCTCGAAATTAAAAGGCAAAACTAAACTGATGAGAAGGATAGATAATCATACCTCAAGGTCCAAAAAGATAAGGGTATCGCTCGGGTATCTCATCCTCCCGCTCCCAGGTAGACTCTCCTAGAGAATGATGCCTCTATGCAACAAGAACCAAGGGTATCACCTGGTTTCTCAGCACCTTCTCTCGGCGATCCAGAATCTCCACTGGCTACTCTGGATAACTGAGAGTAGGCCCTACCTCAATCTCTGAATGATCAAGTACATGGCTAGGGGCAGCCACGTACCGCATCAACTGTGATACGTGGAATACGTTGTGGACACCCACTAGTGCAGGTGGCAAGTCTAGCCTGTATGCCACATCACCGACTCTCCCGCTGATCACGAAAGGTCCGATGAAGCGCGAGCTAAGCTTTCCACCTCCACCAAAACTTATAGTACCAGGAGTCGGAGATATCCACAGAAAACCATGTCTCCGACCTAAACATAAGCAAGGTCTCAAGTTACTAAATAATCAAACATGATCAACAAACACAACAATAACCTGCTTCTAATCCTATCTCCAGTCAACTAAGTCAAACATAGACAATGGTCAACTACGGGTCAACAACTAGTCAATTTCTTAGGATTTTACCTATGCTAGCTATCTAGGTGTTGGCAACTAGAATTTAGCAAAAAGAGAAACTCTATAATAGACTAACTCTTAACTTCCCAAATCCTATCAAGTCACCCATAACTAAATACCTATAATCTAAGCACACAAATTCCAATACCACCTATACATAAGCTCAAGAACAACAACCCATTACATATACCCTAAGTATATCATCTATATTATATATATATATATAACTGATCATCAAAGGGTTAAAGTAGACTAAACTTTTAAGGGACTGAACAAATGCTTGGAAATTAGGCTAAGGATGAATGGTCTGAATCATCAGTATAGGCAAAAGGGAATGGTGCTAAGGAGACTGAAATTATAAGCTAAAGGACAGGACATTTGGGTCCACTTGTAAAGTCAAAGTGAAAGGAAACCTACATGGTGACTGAAATATGCCTCTAGATCAACCTGGCCTCTCCTCTCTATCTGGCTGAACTATCTACATACAGGACAGTGGTCTGAAAGAAGTGAACCAAACTAGTGTACAGGGAATGCAATAGGCAGTATACTGCAAATGAGTGCAAGCTACATACCAAATCAAAATACATTACATATATATACAAACAATATATATTCAACTCTCATCACCTCATCTCTACTCAAAGTCTAATAACACACACTCCCTACCACATGTCTATCATTCCAATGAAGGGTCAGATACTGTAGGGTGTATTGGGATAGAACAGTAAACTGTCCCAAGTGGTGAGTGCAGACCTCTAGTATACATGATACTAACTCTCCAGATACACAGAATATGGTAAGGGGTTGATGGTTATATTGGTGAGTCAATAATTGAAGTCTGAACAGTGGTCCATTGAAATCTATGAAGCAATATGGTAGGTAATGAAAGTTGAGTGCAGTGAACAACTTGAGATAGTATGAACCGAAGGAACATGGTCTCTAATGAAGGGTCTGCACACTGCCTATAAAGGTTGATCAACATGACTAAATTTAACACAAGAGAACTTAACTAAAATAGGAAATTGAACCAAATATAGGCTAAACAACATGTCAATACCCTATACAACAATGGCCTATAGATACCAACCAACCCATATCCCATATGCCAATATCATCTGCAATCTATCTATATATATAGACCTCTCAGTCTTAGGTGAAACTACAACTATACTCAAGGACAGGCTTGTAGGAGCGTAAAAAGTGCTCTATGGACTGAGTCAAAGAGATTGAGAATTTTATGCTAGCTATTTTACGCTAGCTATTTTACGCCAGGGCTAGTCGTTGAATTTTACGCCAGGGACAGACTGTCAGGCCGAATTTAATACAGAAGATTTGATTTTACAGAATAATTATGCTGACAACATGTAACACAGAAGTCGAGAAGATCAGATTTTTACCAAATTCGATACTTGTCGTATGGTGTGCAGAGAAGGCTATTTTACGCTCAATAAAATCACTTCTTTTTACGCACGATAGTTATGTGAGCTTTTACGCTCAAGGCTATTGTGAGTGTAAAGTTTATTTGGGCTAAGTTTTACGCTCGAGGCTATTTTAGCCACTTTACGATTGGAAGTTTTATTTGGGTTGTTTTTACGCCAATTTGCCACTTTACGCTTGGACCATATTTTGGGTTGTTTTTCCGCCCAATCCTTCCTGACTACTTCGGAATGTGGTTTATCCACGTGGCTTTTGTGCCACATTTTTTGAGGAACGTGTGTAAGTGCTCCCTATTTTTGTTGAAATAATGGGACTCGTGTCAACATACGTAGGGGATGTTTTCCATCGTGGGTGATAGTTACCAGCATGAAAATCCAATTTTGTTGCTTTTTACGCACAATGGGTCAAGTCTATAAATAGACTTATTTTTCACATTAAAAGCATCATCATCAGAGAGACAGGAGAGAATACAGAGATCAGAGCCTAGACACTTTGATTTTTGAGAGCATTCTTCTTCAACTTTTCTTCCAGAACAGAGTGAAGCAAAGCAGGAAAGCATTCGACCTCGCCATCAGTGCCCAAGTGCGTCGATACCTTTCTGGTGACTTAGTTCTTCCGGCTGTTCATCTTCTAGCAGTGATCTTCATCATCATCGTATGGTCCAAGAAACAAAGTGATCGCTCTCAGATCAGACTTCCATAGCAATACTTTCCAGAATAATTTGTACTTTCTGTACTTTTTTTCGTTTTCTTTCAAAAGCCAATTTTAGGCATTTTGTTAAGTGAAACAAAATGGCGACTCTGCTGGGGACGACCTCCTCCTCTGACGAGGAGGCAATTGCTCAATACGATGATGTGTCGATCGGATCGATAAAGAAGACTCTGGTTGTACACTTCGACCAGACTGCCTACGAAGAAATGCTCCGAACTGGGGGTGGTACTCGCTGCTCCAATGTTCAAAAATCAAGGAAAGCGCAAAAAGTTTGGATTCCCAAATCCAAAGCATCCTCGGATCTCCCGACTGTCTCTGAAGGCAAAGGAATCCTTCCTACTCCGGTTGTAGGGGCTCCCGTTTGTAACGAGGCAGTCCTTACTTCAGAGTTGTACCCTGAGCGGAAAAATAAATCTTCTATCTGTGACAGTGAAGATTTCCAAGTTTTACGCCCAGCGTGTAAAAGCCAAGTTTTACGCCCAGTGCGTAAAAACAAAGATTTATGCTCTGTGCTTAAGAACAAGTCTCCCGTCTGTGATGAGGTAGACCCCAATACTTTACGTTCTGAGCGTAAAAATAAGTCTTCCGTCTGTGACGCGGTAGACACACAAAATTTACGCTCCACGCGTAAAGGAAAATCTCCCGTCTATGACGTGGCAGATACTCATGTTTTACGCTCTGTGTGTAAAGGTAAATCTCCTGTCTGTGGCAGTGTAGATAAAATTCACAAGGATGCTTCTGCATCTAAAATGAATGTACCTGCACGCATGAAGCATAAAAACCTAGTTGGTAAAACTTCTATTTTCAACCAACAACCTTCTTATACTGCTGTACGCAAAGTACCAAACCTTCAAATTATGCGCAATGCTGATGGAGTCCTTTGTGCTCAAAAATCTCAGGATTTACGTACACAACTCCAAGCACGTAAAAATGTACAGTTTGGTTCTGCGAATGCAGCCAGTAATCTTCTTTATACACAAGAGACTAAACGTTTCTCTACCCCAAATGTTATAAGGAAGACTACTCCCTCTACTCCTTCTGATTTACGCGAATTGCTAGTGCAAAAGCGTAAAGATAGACAATCTCCTGTGACACTCCCCCAAGAAAATCATCATTGCGAGTGTCATCAGATTGTAATCAAGTGTTGTTATTCGATTTCTAAACGGTCAGTTTTTGATCGATTAAGTTTCAATGAGCCTCAACCACAAGCTGTTGACCAAGAACATGAATTGTCATACGCGTCAGTCAATATGGCATCTCATACCAACAGAGGACGACGTCCAAGACGCAATACGTCCCAAACTCCAGGTCAAAAATAATTCAACAGACTTCTTGATTCCTTTGAAGGAGTATATCAGAATACTTGATCAAGAAGGCAAAGACAGTTGCAGACTTCTGATTCAGAAGCTGGGGGTACTCAATCTCTTGAGTACGAAACAGATAGTGTCGATTCATACCTCTATACCAATCCTTCTGTATCTTCAAGAGAGGTTGAATCCTACGCTATTGGAGATGAACCAGAGACATCATCTGCTAATACAGAACAACGTCTCACTGTCGTTGAGCAATCATTAAAGGACATGCTTACTATGATACAAAGCATGCACCAGATAATAATGACTCAACAAACTGCTCAGCCGGCAGTAGCAACACCGGTGCAAGTAGCAGCACAAACTCAAGATAGTCAAGGGGTTGATATACTTTTGAATATTCAAGAGCCTGCTGTTAACCAAAATTTTGCATCCCCATATCCCATCATTCCAGAAGATGTGCCATCTCTGGTGGGGGTTACGGTACATCCAACAACTATTCAATCAAACGTGCTTCCTCAAACTAGTGAAGCTATTCAAGCAGAACGTGAATTAAAAGCACAGTTTGAAGTTCTGAAGCATAAGAATCAACTCCAGAGGTTAGGGATTAAGCAACCTTACCCTCCTCATTGGAATGATGTACCCTTTCCATCGAAATTCAAGCCACAATCAATGGTATTGTTTGATGGAAAGGCTTCTCCTTGTCAGTATATCAATTACTTTGATATTATGACTGTGCATCTGCAGAAAAATGATGCTCTTCTCACTCGAGTGTTCATCGGGTGCTTGACGGGTTTAGCTTACGACTGGTATCGTAGTTTATCCGACAATTGCATTTCGTCTTTTGACGAATTTAAAGCAATGTTTCTCTTCCGTTTCTATGAAGGGGGCATGGACATGAACATGTCTTCTTTAATAGAAATCAAACAAAAGGAGAAGGAAGATACTCGAACGTTCATCGAACGTTTCCGACAGGCGACTCTGAAAATGCCTCCTGGTATGCCGGATTCAGCGTTGATTGATACATGCAAGATGAATCTGCAACCATCCATTGCTTTCTTTACGGGTTCCCAATTCACAGATTGGGCCTCGTTTATTATAGCAGCAGTTTCTGTCGAGACCAATGGTAGGTTGGCTCGTGAGCATGGGATAATTTTTGCCTCAGAAGATAAAGGAAAGAAAGGCTCTTCTGGTAATAATTCCAGCAATCGTAATAGGAAAGGAAAGGATACTCTTATGGTTAATCTTTCCAAAAACAAAACGACGCCGAATAATCAGGAGTCTTTTAAACCAAAAGAAGAATACTCTTTTGACGAAAGTGATATCCCAGGGATATTTTAATGTCTGGTAAAGAGTGGCAAACTCCAAATTCCGGAGCCGAAAAGGCCTAATGAGGTGAATTTAACTGACAATCCCAAGTATTGTATCTATTACAGATACATAAATCATCCCACCAAGGCTTGTTATGTTCTAAAGAAGAAAATCCAAGAGCTGATCAATGCCAATGCCATTGCTTTAACTAACGATGAGCATACGGTCACAACCAATATGGTTTCTCTTCAATTCGAAGGTTTTTCTCCTCAACAAGTCCCAGATGGGATTGTCCCAATTTCGAAGGCGATGATGAAGATTGTGAATATCCCGCCTGCCAAAAAAGAAAATGAAGGATTGTTGCCTCTCACATTAAAGAATGGTGAAATTATGTGGGTACATCCTGACTTAGTACCTGAAATGGAAGATGAAGGAAAACTTCAAAATCTAAGAAAGGTAAGAAAGTCAAAACCTGCAATATGATTTCTCATGTTATTCCAGATCTTTATGATTTGGATCATCTATGGGATGGCATTCCTTTGGAAGATAGACTGAGAGGTTTGAACATATGTCCTCCAAGTCTGACTCCTCCTACCAAGCTCAAGTTGACTCATCCGCAGTGGCTAGCTATGAATAGTGTTTCCTTATATAGGGCACAATAAGTCTTCGCTGCTTATGAGAAAGCTCCTACAGGGATCTTTTCTCGTATCCCGAGTATTCCTTCTTCTTCTATGGCTACAGAGATTCCTATTCCTCCTTCTTCGGAAGTCTCTATGCCTTCTTTTTCTCCTGTGGTTACCGAAATCTCTGTTTTTTCCTCTGTTGAACCACCTGTTAAAAGTCTGCTGCCCATTCACTTATACAGTCAGCAATCAGTCCTTCTCATGAAAAAGATGGGCTATGACTTTCAAAAAGCAGAGGGTTTGAATTATGATAAAGGAATATGACTTCCTTTACAAATTCAAAGTCAAAAATTCACTGTCGGATTGGGTTCGAAGATTCCTCATAAAAATTCTCACAAGAAGAAGGTTAAGGGAAGGAAAACTAAATCCTACAATATGGTACTTCCTTCTTCTGAATCTGAAGAAGAAACCTTTGCTGGTACAAGATCTGAGAAAGAGTACCATAAAGATTATGAGGGATCCTCCAAAGAAACAGAGGATGTTGAAACACCACCAACTCAACCATCTCTTGTTCCTGCTAAACCATCTGTAGTTGAGAAAGAAAAACAGAAAGCAGTACGCTTTGACGTCCCGTTGAAGTCTGCTTCCAGTCAAGGGGTAATGATGAAACCCTATAAATTTGATATTCTAGCCCAGTTAGCTAATACTCTGGCTAGACTCTCTATCTTCGAGTTGCTTCGCCTTTCTAAAGAAAGTCGCAAAACTTTGAGTGAAGCTTTGTTGCAAGCTGACTCGTGCTAAGCTCAACTCAAGACTCCTGATAATATACCAGTATCGTGCCCACAATGTCATAGTGTGATGGAGGTCATTCCTAACATTACCTTCACACAAGAGGACATGATGTTGAAGCATAACAAACACGACAGGCCTTTGTGCTATACTGGTATATCGAATCCACTGAAGTTGACAGGATTTACATTGATCCTGGGTCTTCCATTAGCATAATCCTTCAGAGTATGCTTAGACCGTTGAGGATTCCTACTAGTGACTTAACTTACACTAGTACTACAATAGTTGGTTTCAACTCTGGAAAGAGTAAACCACTGGGGAAGATTCGTTTGAAGATTCAGATTGGTGATCTTCGAACTATGGCAATATTCTATGTTATTAACTCAGACGTATCCTACAACATCCTTCTTGGAAGACCGTAGATACATACGCATAATATTGTGCCTTCAACTCTCCACCAATGCTTCAAGTACATAGATTCTCAAGGGATTGTGAAGACTGAGTTTGCTGATATCAATCCTTTCAAGGGTGTCGAAGCCTATTTTTCTGATTCAATACTCTACAAACAAGAACATGTAAAGGAGATATCAGACATGGCTAAAGATCGATCATCTGTCGAAGAACAGTCTATTAATGAAGATCCTTCAGAAGAGCAACCTTTGAAGATCAAAGTCAAAGGGCGAATCCAACCCCAACCTGTCAACGACCAACCTCTGAAGATCAAGGTCAAAGGGAAAACTCGAACTTCATCTGAGGAATCAGTGAATGTTCCTGCCAAGAGTCAAGACCAACCCCTTATGATCAAAGTCAAGGGACGTACTTCTCGTACGAATGATCCAGAACCACCATTGATCATCAACCTTGGCAAGTCTACGCAGAAGGCGGATGACAGTCCGTTAATGATTAATCCTAAGCGTAGTACTCAACTTGTAAATGATGTAAATATTGATCATTCTGTACTTTCTAATATCAATGAAGATTTTTTTTTGGAGTATATGGATGTCAAATTTGTTGAAAGAATGTCTTTATCTTCTGATGATCAAGGTCATCAATATAAAGACGACATAGATACAGATGAAACTTTATACATTGACCATAAGGAAAATTCTTTTCCTCTTCATGTCGATGTTGGACCTTATGCTCAAAGGTTCTTAACATCTTCTCCCTATCTTCTTCCTGTAGCTGCTTCATCGCAAGCTTGTGTAACTTATAGACGTCACGAAGAATCTTATTTCGTGATTCCGACTGATAAGAAAAACAAGCACCAAATTATTTTTGGCCTGGCTAGAAATATCCCTGTTGTTCAGACGGATGATCTTAGAGATAAAGATAAAGAAGGAATACGAATTGACAAATATAGTCAACAATCTCTCAAGAGTATCCAGAAAATGGGATATGATTTGAAGACTATGCAAGGTCTAAATCAAGGCGAAGGTAGACGATTACCATTATGTGGTGATCCGTTTTACCAGAAAACTCGTCATGGGCTGGGATATGATCCGTCCCACATGTTTAATGATGATATACAAGAAGAATTCTCTTCTAGTTTTTCATAATCCTTAGATTCCGAAGAAATCTATTTCATTGAATCTGAATATGCTGGAGGAGACTATTATGATGAATCTGAGTGTATATTCTTAGTCAATATGGTTCAAACTGATGGCGAATATGAGCCATTTGAAAATGACCCTTGGGCCCAACAGATGGACACACAGTGGGAACTTCGTTTTGAACAACGAAAACTACCTACGGAGGATAAGATTCTTCAAATCGATGTTGGAGACGGAACTACATCCAAGCCAATATTTATCAGTAAGAACCTTTCCGAAGATGAAAAGAAAGAGTTGATAAAATTGATTAAAGAATATAATGATATCTTTGCATGGAGTTATAAGGATATGCCGGGTTTGGATCCTAAAGTTGTTACTCATAAACTCAATATTCTTCCTAATGCCAAGCCTGTAAAACAACAGCAGCGACGTTTTCGACCAGATATGATGGATGCAATTAAAGCGGAAGTCAAAAAGTTGATTATATGTGGCTTTGTTCGCAAAGAATAACATCCAGACTGGGTTGTCAATATTGTTCCTGTTATGAAGAAGAACGGAAAAGTCCGAGTTTGTATAGATTTTCGAGATCTTAATACAGCTTGTCCAAAGGACGAATTTCCACTTCCAATTACTGATGTCATGATAGATAATACATGCGGTTTTGAACGCATGTCTTTCATGGATGGATTCTCAGGATACAATCAGATCAAGATGCATCCCGAAGATGAGAAGCATACTGCTTTCCGAACACCCCTTGGGGTTTATTGTTATACGGTTATGCCGTTTGGTCTTAAAAACGCCGGTGCCACGTATCAAAGGGCTATGAGCAACATCTTTCAAGAACGTCTACGAAAAATAGTTGAATGTTACGTAGATGACATTGCTGTCAAAAGTCGATCAAAAGATGATCACATTCAAGACTTAAAGACAGTATTTGAATTGATACGTCAACATCAATTGAAAATGAACCCTACCAAGTCCTTCTTAGGGGTTTCCAGTGGCAAATTTTTGGGATTTGTCATCACTTCTCAGGGTATCCATATTGATCCTGATAAAATCAAAGCAATTCTTGAAATACGTCCTCTACGCAATTTGAAAGAACTCCGTGGCTTCTAAGGTCGCATTGCTTATATCAGAAGATTTATATCCAATCTCTCTGGGAGATGCCAACCTTTTTCTCGTCTATTAAAAAAGGGTGTATCATTTGTTTGGGATGAAGCGTGTCAGAAAGCTTTCAATGACATCAAGTAATACCTTACAAATCTACCTGTTCTAGTACCACCAGTAGTGGGAAGACCATTTTTGCTATATGTTCGAGCATTAGATCATTCACTTGGTGCTCTTCTTGCACAAAAAAGTGATATGGGTCATGAACAAGCAATTTATTATCTTAGCCGAATGATGGTCGAAGCTGAACACAGGTATACTCCTGTAGAAAAGGAATGTCTAGCTTTGGTTTTTACTGTTCAAAAGACACGACATTATGTGTCAGGACAAACTATTCATGTCATCTCCAGAATAAATCTTATTCGGGTACTGATGAAAAAACCAAGCCTTCTTAACTCCAGGTTAGCTACCTGGGCGATGTTGCTCACTCCTTATGACATGGTCTATGTACCTCAAAAATCAGTGAAGGGTCAAGCATTAGCTGATTTCTTAGCAGCTCACCCTATACCTGAAACATCGAAGCTATATGAAGATATTCCAGATGAAGTCGTGGATTGCAACATGACTTTGAGGGATGATATTTGGCAATTATACTTTGATGGAGCATCACGGGTTGGACCTAAAGGCAATATCATCTCCGGAGTAGGAATCGTATTGGTTTCTTCTGACAAAATAGTCATATATCGTGCTTATTCTCTCAATGAGCCATGCTCTAACAATGTGGCAGAATACAATGCTCTGTTGATTGGTCTCCAAGTAGCAAAAGAATTGGACATTGAGTTCTTAGAAGCTTATGGAGATTCTTAACTTATTGTTAATCAGGTTAGAGGGATATATAAAGTCAGAAATCCTGACCTCATCCCTTATCATCAAGTGGTAATCAAATTGGTCCTTTTATTCAAAGGATTCTTCATCGAATTCGTACCATATTCTCAGAATGTGGAAGCTGATGCTCTTGCTAGCCTAGCTGCAGACTTAGCTGTTCCAATTCGAAGACAAAATATAATTACTTTGTTGGACTGAGACTTATTCTGTGTCAAGAATAATCTGTATATTGAACAGAGTTATACTACAGAGTCAAGTTCCCAGCAGAAGGATTGGAGAAGTCCATTCATTGATTATGCGGTTCATGGGATTTTACCTGAAGATCCAAAAGAAGCTGCATCAATCAAGAGACGATCATTTCGATTTTATTATGATTCGTCTTTACATATGCTATACCGTCGTTCGTATGATGGACTTTTGCTGCGCTGTCTCTCAGAAAGTGAGGCTAAACAAACACTTCGCGAAGCTCATGATGGTGTTTGTGGTCCTCATCAACCAGGTCCGAAATTACAAGACTGCATTCGAAGAATGGGATATTATTGGCCATCCATGATACCAGATGTTGTGGATTATGCCAGACGATATAAAGCATGTCATATTCATACTGATTTTATTCATCAACCGTCTGAATTCTTGCATCCTACAGCAGCTTCTTGGCCCTTCGAAGCTTGGGGTATGGACATTATTGGTCCTACTAATCCTCCTTCTGTTAGGGGATATCGGTTTATATTAGCTATAACCGATTACTTTTCTAAGTGGGCAGAAGCAATTCCCCTCGCTGAAGTGAAAATATCTAATGTGATTAGCTTCATCAAACACCATGTTCTTTATCACTTTGGGATTCCTCGACGGATAATTCATGACAATGGACCATAATTTGCCAGTCAGGCATTTTATCGGTTTTGTGATAAGAATTGAATTCAAAATCTGGCTTCTACGGCTTATAATCCAGCTGCTAATGGTTTAGCCGAAGCTTTTAACAAAACGATCATCAAACTTCTCAAAAAGTTTGTTTCTTCCAATAAACGTGATTGGAATGAGAAACTTGGAGAATATTTATGGGCTTATCGAACAACAGTTCGAACTCCTACTGGTTTTACACCATTTTTACTGGTTTACGGATGTGAGGATGTCCTTTTACTGGAAATTCAAATTCTATCTCTTCGAATAGCCATTGCTAATGAGCTAACCATAGAGAACAATAATCGCTTACGACTCCAAGAACTTGAAGGATTGGACGAGAAGCGTCTTCAAGCACAACAGCATATTGAGCTATATCAAGCCCGTATATCTCGAACTTTCAATCGTAAAGTTAAAGAGAGGGTATTCAAGGTCGGTGAGCTAGTTTTAGCCGTTCGAAGACCGATGGTGATGACTCATAAAAGCAAAGGAAAATTTCAAGCAAAATGGGAAGGCCCTTATGTCATCGAAATAGTTTTCTCCAATGGTGCCTATAGGTTGTCTAAACCTAATAGAGATTTACTTATGATGCCTATCAATGGCAAATTTTTGAAGAAATATTATGTTTGAATTTCTTCTTTATTCCCCAGCTACCAATGTTTGGTTGAGCTTGGAGAAAAGCTTTAATCTTTTATCTTACCAGTAGATATAAAAAGTTGGATCTATTATTTATCATGTCCATTTGACCTCTGAATAAATATTAAGTCTGCTTGTTTTTCCTATCTATCATGTCCATTTGGCCTCTGAATAGATATCAATCTATTTTTCTTTGAGTTGTTACGATCTGTCATATCCATATTACCTCTGATAGTATTGTATACTCTAAACAGAAAACGAGATTTTATTATCTATCATGTCCATATTACCTCTGGATAGATACAATTTATTGAGTTTCGAAGACTTATCATGTCCATATTACCTCTGATAAGTGTTTTCTATCTCATACCTATTGTTTAAATTCAAAATAAATGATAGGATCACAAAACAAATATTTTATTTATTTCTTGAATAAGATAAAAGGTTACAAAAGCTCCCTATTTGCCTAAGGCGGAGCAGATATATCTTTCAGCAATTTTTAGAGCTCTGCTAAGCACTTTTTACGAGAGCCTATTATATTTTCAGTAGCTATCTTTCTTCTAGCCTCTGGAGTACAAATAGGAGAAAACTTAGCGAAAGTAGCTATCAGATTATCTCTGGCATCATCAAGATGCTTGATAGTGGATTCAGCTCCAAAAACTTGTTCCTCCAGAATTGAGCTCTGTGTCAAATATTGGTCACGAGCTGCTATTAATTGCTCATTCTCAGCTTTCAGACGAGCTAATTCAGCCTCCACTTCACGAATTTTATTATTTTGTTCCTGAATTTTCGTATTTGAAGTGTCATAGGCTTCTCTATAACGCTCCAACTGAGGCTTTACGTCAGTCAAAAAAGCTTTCTTTTTGGTGACTTTGCTGCTATATTCTCTGAGAGAGTCGTTGAAAGTAGTCTCTCGAGCAGTGTATTCAGCTGATAAAGTGTCATACTCAGCTTGAATGAGACTTTCAGTAGTTTCACTTGTCAACCGCAGATATTCTTTGATAGGTTGCTCAAGTTCTTCTACCACCTTTTCCAGTACAGTTGCTCTCTCAACATCATTAAACATGGTGACGTTCCTGATAGTGGGAACAATCGCGTCTTTCAAACTTTCGTAACTAAGGCCCCTATTCAGGACCATGTCAATCAAAGCTGCCAGTGTCTTGTAGAAAGTTTCAGTATGAATCTCAACTAAGAGATTCATTTCTGCATTTGAGCTTGGCGTTGCAGCAATCTCTACCAAGTCTCTTTTTCGAAGACTAGGGGTAGATGTGGTGGCTCCGGCAGCAGGCTGAGATAAAGATGATGTTGTCGTCACTACCATATCTAATTGATCCCTGGGAATTTTAGGGATTATGTCTTCAACACTAGCAGATATGGTTGCTCCGGTAGCAGATTGAGATATAGACGATGTTGTCATTGCTACCATAGCCAACTGATCCCTGGGAGCTTCAGGGATCACATCTTCAGCACTTGTCACTCCAGTCGTTTCTGGAGTTCTGGTGGTGGTAATTGTGGTGGATGGAATAACAGTTGAAGCAGCTGACTCAGATTCAGGCATTGTCTCCTCATGAACTTCTGTTGGATTAGTAATAATAGCAGATGATGCTATCATGACATTTCTAGTTTCAGTGGATGACTTGACTACGCCTTCATCACCTTCTCAGACATCTGGCTGTTCAGACTCTTGAAACACTTCAATCTCTTCATTGAGATCAGTTCCTTCTTCATCAGCTGTTTCTTGATCTGCAGTTGATTTTTCTGCAGTTTGTTCTTCTTCTCTGTTGTCAATATGAGAAGATAATCCTGGTTGAACCTCTGTTTCGAGCTCTTGTTGTAGTTCCTCTTCAGGTTGAATTTCCTCTACTCCATCTGAAGAAGAACTATTTTCCTCAGACTCTGGGTTCTCCTCATAAATATTTTCCTGAGGAGAAGGAGGAGCCATAGGTTTTGGTACAATAATAACACCTGCAAAATGAACAAAACAAATTAAAATACAAAATCATAATGTATAATCTTGTATAGATTTTGTATATATACCTGGAGTAGGTGTAGAACGTGCCAAGTATGTGTCGTAATCCCCATCCCAATCTTCATCATCAAAATCGAGAGCTGGTTCATCCAGTGGGATAGATTGTGAAGTGACGCCTTCAACTATTTATGCCTTTTGTGGCAAGGTTAAATGAAGTGAAGTACTAAGGCGTCCTGGCGATAAAATCCCTACAGCTTCGGTTGATGTGGCTGCTTGGGAAGCTGAGGATCCTTCTTCAAAATGAGTTGAAGAGGATGCGACATGTGGCAGCTCTTCGACAGAAATGTCATCCTCTGGAGTGGCAGCTCTTGGTTTGGAAGGCATTTTGACGGTGACCTTTTTCTTCTTTTCGGGAGTCTTCACTGGAAGAGTAGTAGCTGTACTCCGCTTTCGCTTACGGGATTTCCCAATAATAATAGGTTCTGCAGCCTCTTCTCCAATTTCTGTAGCAATAACTTCCAGATATGGATCTGGAACAGCAGCATCGTCAAGGATATCTGTTGGTACCCTTACTGGCTCTTCAACATTGCCTTCCTTAGGCCATCTCAGGCTACCTATCATATTATAACCATGGGCAAAGGAACGGATAGAAGAGTAAAAGTGAGCATACGAGTGAAGAATACGTAGCTCTGTAGTGCTGATGGTGGTTGAGACTCTGAATCTGGCTCCCGTACGGGCAGTACTGAAATATCTCCAACCCCTGGCACCATTAAGCAGTTTTCCGTCGTGACGGAAACTGGTACAAGGATTACCAACATGAAGTTGGTCATACCCAAATTGACGAGCGAACCTACTGGGTAGATATGGTTCGAACGTGCAATTATCTTCATTTCTATACATCAGGTGAGAGGGCCTGATGCACTGTAGCCATCTGAAGACTAATGGTGGCAACACAACTCTTCCTTCGACTTCATCTTCAAATTGAATGCCGAAGCAATCTGCTGGAACTTGTGGCCGAGTACAGAAGAAGTTACAACCATAAGAATAGTTCAAAACTGCCCGGGTATCTGCCACCGTCGTGGCAGTCCATGTAGCCTTACTGAATTTTTGGAGGAAGACCTCCGCCTCATCGCCTGGGCCTGGTGGCAACAGATTGCAGTTGTGGTGCAATAACCAGCCCATCAAATAAGTATAGGGCATTTCTACCCTGGGGAATGCATTCCGATGTGGAGCATTGTTGATTAACTCCTCACCGAAAGTCCTCAAACCTGCATTTACTCGGCACACCATCGCCGATAGCAGGTTAATTCTGACTTTAAAAACCAAGCGTACTGCGGGCCATAGTACGCTACGGTGGATTCTATCAATCGTACCAGTTCCCGGTACGATCCATCTTCTCAACCATAAAGAAAGGAAGCCTGCTAGCAAGGCTTTCCTAGAGATCTTATGGCTGCCGTATCTAAGGAAGCTCAAGGCTTCAGTTCCAGCAGGGAACTCTCCAGTCTTGGTGGACAAATATTTATTCGAAAATTTATAGACAGTCATCATGTCCCGAATTTTGTTAGCAGGAATGGTTGAATCTGTATTGATAGCTGGAGCTTTATTTTCCTGAAATCTTTCTTTGTCATCCTTGGATATTTTATCCTTATGGAAGAAGAGATACGTAGTCCACTTATTAATGTATGCTAGATGAGATGTACTTTCCTACATTGTAGTACAAATCATGTAGTGGCACACTAATTCTTTATATACCTTAATCAAGTGAGGGTTTGTCTCTCTGATTTCAGCAAGTTCCCGGTTGGAGGAAACGTATTCTTCATACGGAGCTTCTTCCATGGGCAGTTTTGAGATGAATTGCATCTCATGGAGTGCAAGACCCATTTCGCTTTTTGGGGTTGCAAAAGTTCCATTCGAACTTATGTATGTCTCCATCAGGGCCATGAACAGGTTACCGTTCGAGGGTATACCCTGACTAGTGGAAGCTACCGCTTCATACAGGCCGATATCTTTCAGCTCTGTCTCGAAGTTCTTCATCATCCAAATACTAATCTGGATCCAGTTCTGGTTGAAAGGAGTCAACCATCCCGGTAGCCTGGGGTTTATTTGCGGATATAATACCGCATTCCTAATGAACTTATTGACAAACATCTGGGTCTGCACTGGTTGCATTAAACCCGAATCTTTACTTGGGGTAAATCCTGGCATGAGGCCAGAGAAAGAAGTGACACCACCATTGGGAACGCTAGCGAAATACCCCATATCATTGGTATGATCCCTCTTGAATACGATTCTACCCGGCCTTCCATGACTGCTGGGAGTCAGATTCCACAGCATTTGTCGAGGGTGGGTGACATGGAAGAATGCTGACAAAGGGTAATCTCTGTCCATATCAGGGAGATACAAGGCTCTATCTCCAGATTTGAACACCCAAGACTCCTTCTTGGGGTGTGTCTGTGACTTAAAGTCAATTTCATCCCCAAATGAAAAGGCTGGTTTTGCAAATTGTTGTTCATTCAGTGAAGTCAACAATTCTCCATTTATCATGGATAGCAACATCCTATCCCCTTGAGCAGCTATCAGCTGTGCCCTCTCTATGGGATAATCTGGGTTCGATTGAGAAAATGTTACGTAAGACAGATTCTCCAGATAATTTGAACCCACCATGCCAACTGATGAGCCAAAAACTTCTACGAGAGGGTGAATTTGCAAGTCCACTGCCAAAAGAAAAAAAGAGAAAAAAATCAAGTTAGTGAAAATCTAATTTGGTATCTTTTACGCAGATAAATTGGTCTTAAAAATATAAAAAGTCTTTGTTTTACACAAAGTCTTTCATTTTTGAGATTTTACGCTGGCACATTAGATGTGGGCGTATTTCAAATATTACGCTGGCACATTAGATGTGGGCGTATTTCAAGTTTTATGCTGGCACATTAGATATGGGCGTATTTCAAGTTTTACGCTGGTACATTAGATGTGGACGTATTTTAAATTTTACGCTGGCACATTAGATGTGGGCGTATTTCAGATTTTACGCTGGCACATTAGATGTGGGCGTATTTCAGATTTTACACTGGCACATTAGATGTGGGCGTATTTCAGATTTTACGCTGGAACATTAGATGTGAGCGTATTTTAAGTTTTACGCTAGCATGTGTGGACATGAGCGTAACTTAAGTTTTACGCTGACACGTATAGACGTGGGCGTATTTCTTAATTTTACGCTAACACGTATAGACGTGGGCGTATTTTGATTATCTTAATTTCTACGCTAACACGTATAACGTGGACGTGAAATCAAAGATTTGGGTCTTCTTCTCCGACGAGTTTTTCAGCCAAAGGATCAATGCTTTACCCCTCATTGGAGGAGCCACGGCGGGGTTGCCTGGCTGAGACGCTGCTGAGGATCTGACAGGAGTTTGTGCGCGATCGACCGACGAGGAATCGACGGCGGGCTTCTTTCCTTTGCTGCTGCCGGCGGCGGATTTCTTTGGGGCCATCAGTTAAATGCAAAAGAGTGAATGAGAAAGGTGATTCGAGAAAGCTTGGGAGAACAAAGAAACAAAGTAAAGTTTTTTCTCTCCCCGAAGAACCCTATTTATAGGAAATTTTTGAATCGGTTCGAATTCCAGATTTTACGCTGACTGTTGATATCCCAACTTTTACGCGGATGACCGTTGGATATCCCGAATTTTACGCTAACTGGTCAAATTCCGAATTTTACGCTTCTGTTCAAAGTGTTTCAAATTTTGAAAATATTTGAAAAGTTTTAAGGGGGTCTTGTAGGAGCGTAAAAAGTGCTCTATGGACTGAGTCAAAGAGATTGGGAATTTTACGCTAGCTATTTTACGCCAGGGCTAGTCGTTGAATTTTACGCCAGGGACAGACTGTCAGGCCGTATTTAATACAGAAGATTTGATTTGACAGAATAATTATGTTGACAACATGCAACACAGAAGTCGAGAAGATCGGATTTTTTACCAAATTCGATACTTGTCGTATGGTGTGCAGAGAAGGCTATTTTACGCTCAATAAAATCACTTCTTTTTACACACGATAGTTATGTGAGCTTTTACGCTCAAGGCTATTGTGAGTGTAAAGTTTATTTGGGCTAAGTTTTACGCTCAAGGCTATTTTAGCCACTTTATGCTAGGAAGTTTTATTTGGGTTGTTTTTACGCCAATTTGCCACTTTACGCTTGGACCCTATTTTGGGTTGTTTTTACGCCCAATCCTTCCTGACTACTTTGGAACGTGGTTTATCCACGTGGCTTTCGTGCCACATTTATTGAGGAACGTGTGTACGTGCTCCCTATTTTTGTTGAAATAATAGGACACGTGTCAACATACGTAGGGGGTGATTCCCATCGTGGGTGACAGTTACCAGCGTAAAAATCCAATTTTGTTGCTTTTTATGCACAATGGGTCAAGTCTATAAATAGACTTATTTTTTACATTAAAAGCATCATCATCAGAGAGACAGAAGAGAATACAGAGATCAGAGCCTAGACACTTTGATTTTTGAGAGCATTCTTCTTCAACTTTTCTTCCAGAACAGAGTGAAGCAAAGCAGGAAAGCATTCGACCTCGCCATCAGTGCCCAAGTGCGTCGATACCTTTCTGGTGACTTAGTTCTTCCGGCTGTTCATCTTCTAACAGTGATCTTCATCATCATCGTATGGTCCAAGGAACAAAGTGATCGCTCTCAGATCAGACTTCCATAGCAATACTTCCCAGAATAATTTGTACTTTCTGTACTTTTTCTCGTTTTCTTTCAAAAGCCAATTTTAGGCATTTTGTTAAGTGAAACAAGGCTCTGGTCATGGGTGCCTCACTAGAAAGGGTAAGAGAAAATAATAATAATAAATTATCAAGGCTGTAAGACATACTAACATCCTATATGGAAACTGGTTTGTCATGGGAATCATCTACAATGGGTTATTATTCTAATATTAATACTAACTATCATCCCTAGGGTACAAACACTCTACAAGTCGTCATATCATTACACTCTGAAAGAACTACATATGAATAAGCTCTACAAAACTAAAATGTCCCTACTCCTAAGTTATTTGATGATGGAATACAATTTTATAACAACAGAAGGGTATAATAGAGATAATATGTTTAAAAACCTTCTCAAGATACAATCTGATAATCATATGCGTCTGTCCAAAATCATGTTACTCAGAGTCTTCGTCATGCTAGTGAGCAAGGCTACGATAATCACAGAGTCGTTGACTAAGGTACATACCTCTAGATTCATGGTATTTAAAATTTTTGCATTGCCGTATGCTTGACAGCGAAAACCTTAAATTCCCACACCCGAGAAATACGTCCAAAATCTGACTATATGTCCTCACTATGCCAGCTAACACGACTATCGAAGATTCTAGATCCCATAACTGAGGTGGCCTAGCCCATATGATTTTTCTCAGAAGAAAAACAAACATAACACAAGAACAACAGAACAAAATTGATCAGTCAACAAGGAACAGATGGAATCAAATTTCAAGATAGTTATAAGAGACAATTGCGGAAATGGAATCGAGAAGATCGGAACCTGCAGCAAGATCTCCAATGGCCTGTGCATCCTCGACTGTCCTGGCGAAAGCTCGCCCTTGCTAGTTCCCCTGGCCTACTACTGATGCTGCATGAACCGCTGCTGCTGAGTAAAATCGGGAATGACGGGAAAAGGTCTCTGTACAGGCGAAAGTGCACCTCTAATATAGCAGAAACGCCAACCTGAGTCAGCACAACAGGAGCTGCGGTCTCGAGGCCCTGCTGAACAGAACGAGAGGTGGCCAGCCTCTCGATAGTATCCCCCGGACCGGAGCGATGAGATCATGTCTCCATAACCATTATAAAGACAGATCAAAACAAGAAGCAATTACTGAGAATGAAGCAAAAAATCAGAGAAGAACAGTTTATATTCAAGGAAAGACAATAAACAGCGAATTTAGATAAAAGGAATCTGATAAGGAGTTTTTCCTAGTGTGATTGAGTACCTTCAAAATATCTTAATCCTACTGCAGGCTGTAGTGATACTCTAGTTCGAGTACCACTACACAAACTTGACCTGCATGGGCCACCACTAAAAATATGTTACGACCCGCACCCACTGTGAGGATACGAGTACGTAACAACGTCCAGCATACACCGCAGTGTCGGCGGTAGAACGCTGTCCTAGGTCAATCATCTAACAATACATAAGGTACATGTACAGTGTATACACTTCGAATGAAGGTAACAAAGCAAATACAGTCTCAATCACATCTAAGATAGAATACGATAAAAGATAGATAGATATGGAACGAAATGAATCCACAGAGATACAATCAGATAGTAGTCTAAGTGTCTATGATAACGTCTCCACAAACATCCAGATAAAATAACTCCCATTATATACAATAATGTATCAATGAGAAAGACAAGGTAAGAGTCTAAGCTAGCAGTCTAAACCACTGGTGGTAGATCCTCTACTGCAAGTGGATCCAAGTCATAAGTGTTGTCTAAAGCTGCACCATAATGGGTAGACACCAGAGCCTCATCATTCTCTGTAAAAATTTTAACAGGTCCAGTCAGGACAGGAGCAAGCACAATACATCTCAACAAATCATAACAGGATAGGAAATATAATCATGCTAGAGAGTAAGATACATAAAACTGAAAGAATAACATAATATAAAAGAGAGAGAGACTGTAAGTAAATATCTACAATATAATAGAAAACTAACCAGTAACTAGTGATTCAGAGTATAAGATAAACATGTGAACAGCTGGAGGGTGATTCATAACTATACTAAAGAGGTGATTCATGACTATACTACTTTGGAATTATTCATATGTTCATTTATACTCCCCCATCCCTAATTAATACACAAGGATCCAGTCAAGTTACGTTAAGATTCATGACTATACTACTTTGCCCATAAAGGATGATTTAAGAGTGATTCATAAAGATTCGTGAAGGCTCTGTGATTCATAAGAGTACATGAATCACAAGCTGATACATGAAGATTCATGATAATAGAAGCATGAGATACATGATATAAGTGAAATACACAAGATAAGAGTATCTGATGCTCCCGAGGGGGATAACATCTCATGAAGGGATCCATATAGTACTAATCCGTGTTACCAACGTGTCAGCATCAAGTAAAATAATCTAAAGCAGGAAATATAATCCTAAATAAGATATGAAATGATCAGAGAATGAACTCGCCTGTTAACCTGAATATCTGAAGAGAATCTACTGTCCGAGGAGTGGTGTCTGTCTCCTATAGAACAGTACAAGTCACTACAAGTCTAAAATAATATAACAGACTGCTACAATGCATCTACATGATGTTTGGGGTCAATCTAGGCTAAAGTCAACCCTTGGTCAACTCTAGTCAACTTATTCTAGTCAAACTAGGTCAACTAGGTCAAGCCTAACCCAAACACGTCTTACTAAGCCTAACCAGCATATTCTAGCAAACACATATCACAAAGTCATACCAGTCTATCTACACCAATCCACATGTGCATTCATGCCATACACATAGGCTGGTGCCATATATGTAGTCTATATCACACATTCCCACACATTATATATACACTAATTTAATATAAATATCATACACATATATATACCACATTACTAATTATCAAGCATATAGATAATATATATATATATATTTACATATAGGTCATTAATGTATATATTACATATAGAGAGATAGAGAGATAAGAGAGGGTGAAAGGGTGTCAATGTGTGGGGGCATACATATATGAAAAGGGAAAAAATGGGTGAATACCAACACATGTACTACAAATATATAAAGGGTATGAAAGAGGAAAAACAAGGGGGTGAATTATTGTGTGAACATGTGTAGAGAGGGGGAAATTATGAGTATGTGTTAACTGTGAGTGAACTAGTGATGTGTCAAGTGAGTGTCAAGGGAGCAATCTCAGGTTACATTATTCAGTTCACAAAAGGGAAGGAAATCAGTTATAAAAAGGAAGTGAAATCAATTCAGTTACATCAATACATGTACAATTCTTAGGTTTACACTAACATCCAGTTAAGGGGGTTCAGTGCAATGTGTGTTTAGGTAGGTGAGTGAAATATGACAGGGCTATAGGGTATTGTAGTGTCATAGAGAAAACTGTGAATGAATAACAGTGTGTGTGTGTGTGTGTGTGTGTGTGTGTATGTGATAACAGTGCTCAGATTTAGAGTAGTGTGTCAAACCAGTATAATGCAAGGTGTTCAAAGTGACAGTGTAGATGTGTGTGTTTGTGTGAGGGTGCAGTGAGGATAGGTTACAGTATTTAGATTAGGGAGTGTGTAATTGATCTCAGAAATAATACAATGTAAGGTGGCATCTACTGTTCTCAGGTTTTGG
Source organism: Iris pallida (assembly GCA_029216955.1). Classification (NCBI taxonomy): domain Eukaryota; kingdom Viridiplantae; phylum Streptophyta; class Magnoliopsida; order Asparagales; family Iridaceae; genus Iris; species Iris pallida. The sequence goes on from JANAVB010031619.1 coordinate 10,536,447, forward strand.
AATTATACAATGTATAAATTGACAAGAAATATCAAGTAATGTGTGTGTAAAATAGAGGAGAAAACAGTGGGTCATATAGCTCAGTTCTCAGGTTTGGAATTTTGTGTGTGAGAAAAATCAACAACTAACAGTGTATCAGTAAAAAAACCCCAACCCGAAAGCAATTCAAACTAAATCCCCATACCAGAACACAACCCAACATATTAGCTAATCCCAGATGCATTTAGGTGAACCTACATTAATCATTCAGCATTATTAAATTAGTTAAAATGCAATTTAAAAACCCAAAAATCATTTCAGTTCAGTAAATCAGTGAGGTATCAGAATTTAGGGGTTATCAATGATTCGAATTCAAATAACATAGTAAAATTACAATTAATGGGTTGGTAAACCTAGATACACATGTGCACGTGTCCTTTAAGTCATTTTGTGTCCAACAATCATGACACAGAAGTGTCCACAATAATTCAAACACATAGGGTGCACCCAGTGTATCACAGCGTCGTGCACGAGTGCACACGCGTGTAGGACACGACACACGACACTTCGTGTCACGTGCGTACACCTACATGTTCACCTAGGATAGGTCTACACGTCGGAAAGCCTGACACGTGTCTACGACGTGTCCACCGTGGACACGAGCGCGTGTCTGTGCGTGTCTCAGCTGTCATTGTACGACAGTGCAAATTACGTGCGGGTCGAATTGCTCCCTAACTAATCAATAAGATCCAATGAAATTTTGTAGGCCTCGTGTCAGCCATCCAAGGAGTGTCCATGCCAAATTTTGTGTCACGAAGTGGCGTGTCCAATAAGAACTAGGACACGGGCAGCAGGGCACCCAAACGAGGCCCGTGCTGCGTGTCTAAGCACAAAATCCGACAAAAATTGACACAAAATCAATTTCAGTCTTCACAAAAATTACTACATACACCTAGATCTAGAGATCTATGAAATTAGTTTTTCAAAATACGAAAATAAATTCCTAAGAAGCATTTTAACAAACACCTACCTATCCATTATGATACGTGTCCGATACGGACACCAAATGGACACAAATTGTGCCCAAATTTCAGGGACAACTAGGGGACTCCTAGATCTAGCACTAAATGCAAAGAAATCAGGAAAAATAATAGGTTTGAGTGGTTTACCTTTTGAGTGTCAAACTCAAATAAAGCCCCAAATGGAAGGATTCCAAATAACAACTCCCAAGCTCCAAATGGCACAAAAACTGAGATGGATCTCCAAAAACTATAAATAAATGTAATTAGAACCTAATGCAAAAGACTAGAGTCAAAAAGGATTTAAAATGAATTTATTAGGATTTTAGGAAATGGGGATTTACCTTTCCTTCAAAAATCTAGGTCAAGCACAAAAGAGGCAAGAACAACTTAAGAGAATACTTATAGGTAAGGGGAAACCCCAAGTGTGGCTGGTCATAGGTGGGTTGGTTGGGTTTTGGCCTTAAGTCATGGGCCTATGGCTTAATTACAAGTCATGAAATTAATTATAAGTCATAGGTCATGCACCAAATCACTAGTCTTCCTATTCAAACCTTGATTTCTAAATGACTAACCTAGATTGACTTAACTTAGACAAGGGTCTCACCATGCTAACCTACTCACCATGGTTACGGTCAAAACCTAGGTTAGTCTACAAAGTCTCAACTTAGTCAAAGTCAAGATCACAATCACCAATTAAATAAATTAATTAAATTTCAAAAAATCACAAATGACCAAAATACCCTCAATCTAAAATGTTGTAGTGACACTGTTATGGAGTGGCTTCTTCAGAACCAAGTCCCATATTCAGTGGGTTACGACTCGAGGATGGACTCTGCGGCTGTGTCGGGAGAGACCTCTCGTTGCTCTATTTTTCATGTCGCACTTGCGTTAGTTTTGGCTTTGGTTTTCTGAATACATTTTTGTGAATGTTTTCGATAGTTTTCTTGGCTTGCATTTCGAACTCGTATTTACATATCGAACTCCTTGAATAATATAGTGTTCTAATCGGTTACTCGTACAATTTTAGGTAATCGCGTAGGCGACGACATGCGCAACCAATAAGTCTCTCGCCACGAACAACAATCAAGGTGACCGGCTGACCTTCTCTTCTTGGCCCCCTTCTTAATTCAATCGATAATATTATTACGAATGAAATGATAGATGCAAGGGCACGGACACGTCTACTTATCCTATAAAATTCTATGTGCTCGCTATGCGAAATCACGACTAAAACTATGTTAAATAAGAGATAGACTCATTGAACAAATTGATGCCACGATGAGGCAAAACACGATGAAAAATGATGTAAAGTTCTCAAAAATATAGACCATGATATAGTAACTAAATTATTCTAGCACAACCATGGATAACTTGTCGACAAGGTAAAAGTTTTCTCGAGCAGCACCCCGGGGCCACGAGATCATTTCGTCCTAGGAGGAAACACGGTATAGCTGTGTTAGATAATAGCACGGGTTAGGTGGAGACTTTCAGCGGGGCTCGCTACTTGCGTTGAAAGGGTCCCGACTAACAAAGCTATAAGTCCAAGATAGCTTGTGGTGTCAATGACCAATCACACATAAATTACACACGCTTTGCTGGCGATAATAATTGACAGAAAAGAACATGGTAAGTCTCACAATGCACAGTACGCTCTGCCATGGGTAGGTTCTAGTGTAAATTATGCTATGCCAATCATATACTTGTCTGAAAATATTAGGAGGGTTAGAAAGATCACAAACTATGTCATATAAACTCTTCAACCAAACGAAAACTTGGAACTTAAATTTGCCATGCACCAGTACAAAGTGTAATGCACTGATCCTCGCTCTCCACAGGTACCCCGAACCAAGAAGGGCGTGCCACTTAAAAGCTCAAGGCGACGCTAGTCATTTGAAGCCTCGTCCGTGTGTTGAAGGCTTGTTTTGCTTCTTTTGTAGGCTCCACTTTCAGTCCAGAAGAAAAACATGACTCGACTCTCCGCGATACCAGGTCGAATGAATGTTTTGTTGTAATAGAGATGTAATGTATGGAACGACTATCTCATCAGCGTTCATTTTGTAATCGAGTCATGTTGTAGTCCGCACGGCAATGATTGTAACAGAGTCTTGTAAATGATCTTTTATTATCAATGAAAGTAAAAGTTTAATTATTTCAAATGTGTCTTTCAATTTCTCTGCGTACTCTACTTGATGTTGTATTTTGGATAACCTTATGACTATGCCTTATGCGATTCCAACTTAGGTTCGTACGACATCACGTCCGGAGGACGACTATCGATTCTACGAAATCGGAACATGACAAATAGAATCTCTTATCCAGAAGTTCCCATGTGCCAAGGTTATGGACTTGGCAATGAAATAGATTCTCTACACTATGCACCGCAGGGTACCAAGTTAACAAAGTCTAAGCCATCCAGAGCCATGCGCGCTCATGCTGCTACATCAAAAATATATGCAATTCCAACTCATGCGCGTATCTAACGGGAAACTCTATAGACTAGAGCCTTTATGCGCCACTCATAGTCTGGGAAACATAGTGACCTTTAGAGATGAAGCTTGTCGCTAATGAGATGACTTCGTAGGCTTTTCCATGTCAGCATGGACGTTGCTAATACAAATAGAACAATGCTATTTGGCTATCATTTTGGGCGACAAATAGCTACCATTTTGACATCGCTAGCTAAGTTGGTGACATTTGCGCTTTATGCCGCTAGACATTGCTAAGTTGTCGACGTTTGTGCTTTATGCTGCTAAATGTCACTAAGTTGGCGAGTTTAGCAACGTCGGTTATTATGCTGCAACAACAACAAACATAGACGTTTTGCTAGTCTACGACTAGCAAATATGAGACACATTCAAAATGTACGTTGCTAATGATCTTTAGCAACTTAAATTTTATGATTAACAACGTTTTCCTTCGTCGCTAATACCATGGATTTTAGTAGTTACTGACTATATTAGTTCGATAGTAATTATTCTTCACAGCCTCATTGTTTATGAATTCTGATTCCCTTTTCATTTAGCTTAGCATGGGATTCAGACCTGTATTGAATGACTCCCAAGTCTCCAAGCAAGGCTATTTTTAGTTTTTTTTATTTAACTTCAAAATCAGAAAGTAAACTATGTCAAAAAAAATATTACATTGCAAGAATGTCATCAGCAAGTTCCAAACGAAAATACATTTTACCTATTTATAAGATTTGTGGAAGACTCAAAGAAAGAATGCTAGACTAGATATTTTGTTAAGAGTTAGGCAATGTGCCATTTTGCTAGAGTTAAATGAGATGTCATTTTGGTTTATTTGTATAGTTTTTGGATGTTTGCGATGTTCAAATTGCATGTTTTTAGTAAAAGAGTTCAAATTGCGATGTTCAAATTGCATGTTCATTTTGGATGTTTGCGATGTTCAAATTGATGACCTGTTTATCTTTGGAAAATCTTCCCTTCACAAAATCTACCAGGTCAAAATCATACTGAAAACTTTTGAAAGTTGGTCAGGACAACGTATTAATTTTGAAAAATCTTCCATTTTCCTCTCCAAAAAAACCACTCCTATCATGCGAGAGTTATATATTCATCTCTTGGGGGTTCAGCCTATGCAAAGCAAAGATAAATATCTCGGTCACCTTCTTCTTCAATCCCAAAAAGTGCACAAACTTTCTCCTCTCTTCTCAATTCGAGCTCTACAAAACTACAAGGTTGGCGTAAAAAATGTCTATCACATGCAGGAAGAATTGTCCTCATTAAGTCTACTTTGGCCTCTCTTCCTACGTATTATTTATCCTCCTATCATATCCCAAAGAAGGTCACTAACCTCCTTACTCGACATCAGAAGAATTTTTGGTGGAATAGTATTGACAAAAAGAAGATTCATTTCACTGGTTGGAGTATGTTTACTAAACCCAAATTTCAAGGGGGCCTTGGTATAAGAGATCCTCACATTTCGAACCTAGTATTGCTACTCAAACTTGCTTGGAGATTCCTAACTGAACCAAACTCCTTCTGGGCTTCTTTACTTTCCAGTAAATACCTACAAACAAATTCCTTTTGGACGGCTGTGCCATCGACTGATTCCTCATGTATCTGGTCGAGCATCCTTTGCAGCAGAGAATTCTTGATGGATAACATATTATGGTCAGTAGGAGACGGTAGACATATTAATATTTGGAATGATCCTTAGGTGCCTACCATACTAAATCATAAAGTACAAGGTTTCAATTTCAGTAACAATTGGGTTCATAATGTTTGTGATCTGATCAACAAAGATTCATATACATGGAAAGCCAATCTGATTTACATTCTATTCCCTCCTTTTGAAGCCAATGCAATTCTGAATATCCAGTTATCTGCTAATTGTACTACTGATAAATTGATTTGGAAGCACACTGTTGATGGGGTATTGACTACAAAGTCAGCATATCGAACTATTCATGAAAGACTCAATCAAAATTGGAGGAATACAGATGCATATGCTTTTAATGATTGGAAGAAACTTTGGTCTCATTCTCATATCAGTCCAAATGTGCTATTATTTGGTTGGCGAGCTCTAACAAACTCTCTTCCAACAAACGCCAATATTCACCATCGTATCAACAATATTGAAGAAACATGTCCCCTGTGCAAGGTACAACCTGAGACTACTAACCATCTTTTATTGCATTGTCCAATAACAGGTACATCCTGGCGCCACATTCCGGAATTATACTCTTTGATCCAAGATGACTCCACAGTATCTTCGTTCATTTCTACAATACTAAAGAAAGGAGATCAGCAAAAAATATCAATGTCTTTCTATCTAATGTGGAGCATATGGAAGGCTAGAAACAATTCAATCTTTCAACAACAACCTATCAATGGAAGCAGAATTTATGAAGATGCAATCAATCTAAAGGAGAAGTTCGAAGTCTACAGCAATGGCATTGACCATACTAACAACACTGCAACCAGGAATCAATGCAAGGATGTCTGGATTCCTCCACAACCCAATTTTCTGAAAATAAATTATGATGGGGCGTATCTGGATGGCAAAATGGCAGCAGGAGCAATTCTCAGAGATGCAACTGAAAATTTTAAGCTTGCAACATCGAAATCTGTTGATGGAGGATCCCCTTTGGAAGCTGAAGCCATGGGCATCCAACTTGCACTGGATATTTGCACCAGAGAACATCTACATGTTGTTGTCATTGAAGGAGATTGTAAACCTTTAATTGACTCAATCAACATTAGTGAAACAACTTCTCTATGGCGAGCTCGACATATAGTTGAAGACGCAAGGGCAGCTTTGAAATCTGATCTTAACTTCATTTTTAATTACACACATAGGATTGCTAATGAATGTGCTCATTTTTTAGCCTCCCATGCTTTGCTTTCCAGTTCTTCTAATTCATTATTGGTTTATGAAGAGCTTCCTTTCTGTATTAACTCTCATGTTTTACATGACATGAACATTGTATTTACCTAACTTCTTAATGAAAGCTTTGTTTCAAAAAAAAAGTGTGTTTTTTGCATAGTGCTTTTCTGTTATGCATGTAAATATTATATACGTATTTGTTCAGTAACAGGAAAAAAAATCATATAAAATATAATTATAAACAGATTTTTTGTAACAAAAAAAAAAACTATTCTTGATGTTTAAATTAAGATCTCAATTATATAACTACTTCAATGGTTCTTAACTGTTTTAAACTGTCAATAATTCATTTTTCTTGACATTTTGAACCGTCAAGAAAAAAATTCCAAAGTCATCAAGATAAAGTGAGACTTCATGACACCGACCTAGATGACCCAAGGTAAACCGTCAACAAAACTATTTCCTGACGGTGGAAACCAGTCAAGAAAAACAGTTTTTGTAGTAGTGAGGGCACTAATATCTGACCATATTTTACTATCATACAACAATATCTAACCATATTTTGTAGACCACATGATGTGGTAGCTTATGTGTTGATCATGTGTGGAACCACCACATTAATGTTAACACATAGGCTACCGTCGTCATGTTATCAACAAAATATGGTTAGATATTTGTGTCTCCTTAGCATTGTCGGGAAAAGAACTCTCATGAAGTAGCTAGGGAAACATAAGAACACAAGTCTCGTTAATTTATTCGCAATAACCAAAATAGCAAGCTAACATTAAGTAAACACGTCGGAGAAGAGCGCAGAAACAAAGAGATGCAACTCAGAAAGGCCGGGAGGATCAGGCTAAGGCAAACGCACAATATCATTCATAGCTGATTAAGGAGTCACAACAATAGCAAATTTTGTTCTCACAATATCCCCCGCCATTCTCCGGGGCCATGTACACAGGAAGTCAGCGGAGAACCCGCAGAGCCGTTGCAATCAGCTCTCGCGCTATTAATCCCCAAGTAATCTGAAGAAACAAATCGGTCGATCAGAAGAATCTATACTACTATATAATGAGAAAAGTAGACTTTATCGTGAAAATTTTTGTTCCAAAAAAAAAAATTTAAGGAGATTGTTTGTTTTTGAAGTATAAAATACATGTAAGACACGTGCATATATACTGGTATATATAGTTAGAACTTGACGAGTAGTACATATGAAACTATTTCCATAGCAATTTGCACAATAAGGATCCATGAGAAAGCTATATATATAGAGAGAGAGAGGAAAAAAAATAAGGGAGATGACATGTCACCCTATGGGTGGTGGCTACATGTGACCCCTCCCCCCCCCTCCCAAAAAAAAAAAAAAATGCTATTATCATGTATCGATAAGCGTGTAAGTACATGATGATAGCATAGGGGATGGCATGTAGCCACCTCACGGTGAGGTGGCACCTCACCTCCCTTATTCTCTCTCTCTCTCTTTCTCTCTGTGTGTGTAATGAATATTAACCGGGTGATATTAGAAGCAGTAGAACAAGGAGGATGGGGAGCAACTTCTGAAGGGGCGCCATTATTAGCTTAATTAGTTCTCTTTAATAACGAAGCAATTATGTTTACTGCAGGAATTAAAACGTAGGACCTTGTGCCTTTAAGTAGAAGTTCGGGAAGAAAATTTATGTAAATTTTTGATGATTTTAAGGGAGTGGATTTAAGTGATGCTGGCCGGCTTGGCTTTTGATTGTCGTAATGGTAACTCTTGTTAGCAGTCACCCGAATAAAACTCGTGTTATACACAAATTTTTTGGTATCTTTCAGAAACATATAATACTTAGCATACTTCTGACAGATCCGAATTAGTATACAAATTTTAAGCATGTAAAGTTTTAAACGTATCCCATATGAATTATTGAAAAATTTGACACAAAAAATGTGATAAAAATTCATTTAATTAATCAAATTTGATAACTTGTTTAAGCATGTAAAGTTTCTAACCTCAACATTTCCATTTGAGGAATATTTGATTGATTTTTTCAACGTATATTATTTGCACTGTGTCAATTTATACACATACTTTTGCCGTCCCTAATTTTTTTCGTTTGCCCTAACAAGATTAGACGTAACTCGTATGTTATTTTTGTTTCTTGGCTGTCGCTTTTTTTTTTTCTCTCCCGCCAAGTCTTGTAAAACATATATACAACATTCACGTCACCTCATCTTGATGTACGTAGAGATTCTTGGACATGTTTGGAAAACTCTATGCAAGAAATCATATTCTAGTCGATCACATATAATTGGAAAGGCTGCTAGCTGGCTAAATCCTCAGAACGGACACATATGAGCTTTCCAATAGTTTCAGGCTTCAACAGAGATTCCACATTTTTTGTGTATGGATTAACTTACACTTGTTTGCATGTAATGCATTGCAGCCTTAGTTGCCTGAAAACAAACACTAAAATTCGATCAATGCAGTTGCAACAATGACGCAGCGGGATAGCGAAACGGACTTACCTTCGTGTTTGGCAATGACCAAGTCGATCGGTGATGACGATAACTGGACCACCGTTGCTTGGTGAGAGCGAAGCTGTCATCCCCGTTTTCCGTTATACGTATTTCCAGTATACGTGTACGGAATCCTAACCCGTACTTTTCTTATCTTGTCTTGCTAACTAATTTTGGTTTAATCATGTTTAGACTCATCATGGCATAACGTGGTTTGACTTGGTTCATTTTGGTTTGGCTTGGTCTATTTCCATTGTTCATCATGTTAAACCCATACCTACCACCATCCCCATTTAAAATCCACCTACTAATCTCTCTTTTCATTATTCTTCATAACTCTTTCTTCTTCTCCATTAAAACCTCTCCCCCCTCCATAGGCAAGTGCACATTGCTCTCACTTGAGAACCCATTTTGATGGTTCCAATGGCTTCTTAGCATGATTCTAAACCACTTTAGAACTTGAAAATTTTTATTTTGGTGCATGAATTTTTGTAGATCTAGAAAATTGTCATTTTCGGATTTTTGTAGTTTGGATAACTTCTTCATTGGTTTCATGTCGTAGAAAATTTCGTTCTACCCCATTTTGACCTATGTAAGTCCAAATTTGGACTCCGGACGGAAATTTGGCGGAGCTCGGAAGCTACGGCCTTTTTCGCGTTTTTCTTCCCGGATCTGTCGGGAAGAAGAACAGTGCTTGGGCGCATGAACTTGCCATGCGCCCAAAGCAGACTTTCCTCCCATGTGGGAGCATATGTATGCCTCTTTTGGGCGCATAGGTGCATCCCTATGTGGGTGCATAGCCTTATATTGGCGCGTAACTTTCTAATCACGTCACAGCACCTTGCCTTTTCCTTGGCACTTGGCCAAGGGTCTTGCTCCCTTCCTTGGGCGCATAAACCTCCCTTATGTGGGCGCATAGGGGCTGCCCTAGTGGTCGCATATAGTCCCCTCCCTTTGGGCGCATAGTGGCCAGGGCCACCTTCCTTTGGGCTTTTGTGATCTTTTGGGGTTTTGCATCCTTTTGGCCATTGTGTTTCATGATCTTTCCATGGGTTGCTCACACGATAACGAAACGACTCATATGTGCCACAGCTTGGCATGATACGACACGACACGACTCATGTGTGCCACGGCTAGACATGACACGACTCGTGCAAGCCGCGACGCGACTTGGCACGACTTAGCACGATTTGCTTAGTCATGACACAGTTTTCTACGTACGGTTAATATAAGTACGTGACATAATTTGTACGAGCCACGGCAAGGCTTGGCACAACTTGGCATATGTTAGCGTTCACGTAGGCACATAGAACTATGTGGGCGCATAGCCCTTGGACGCACGACGTTTTGGCATTTTTCCCTTTTATGCATTTACTTCTTTTATGATGCAAGTTGCCATGTCTTTTCGGCTTTATTATACTTTACACTTCATGCCATGATTTCTTTCTAAACGGTGGCCCGTTAGGGTGCACTTAGGATTATGCCTCTTCTTTACCTACATATTGGCTTGTGTATGTGATATGCTGCATAGCCATGATATGTGAACACGATATGATGATTAATATGTAGTAAACCAGGCTGGTGGTCCGTCGTGGCGCACCCCTAACAAGTATCAAGTACAAGTAACATGACATGATAGTGACCCATCGTGGTGCACCCCTGACAAGAAATCTTGACATGTAACCTCGAACGATATTGCGACGGCTAACTTGACATGCTAGTAAACTCTCATCTTGACACCGTGGGTGATTGTATTGAATGTGCTCGTATAAACTATCAGTCTTGTCCGCATCATGTCTAGGACTTGTATCCCTGGTTACCACGGTCAGGGATACATACTGAATCTGGCTAGGTTAATGAATAGATTGATCAAGTAGTTCATATAGAGAGCTATTTCGGCTACAAGCAATCCCGTTATCTGGGCGCCTTCTCTGATGGACTTGTAGCCTGCCGACTAGTAGGGCACATTTCCAGCTAACTGTCATGTGGGGCACTTCATGAAATGATTACTATGCACACTGTCATGTGTTGCACTCAAGTCACCTAACAAGTCATGAAAACTCTTAACATGAACCTTACATCTGGATAACCTGGATAGTCTGCAGGACTTTTGGCCATAGGGATATCTCATTGCATCTTGCTAGTAACTAGGCTTGTGATAACCCTAATTAGTTTAAATATCAAGCCGTACTCTTGTTTGGCCTTGAATGTTGGATGGAGTCCTATCATGTCTAGTCTTGTCTAGACCCAGTACATGGCTATCTCAGGACATGTTTGTGTATGCTTTACTTTATCGATAATTGGTTAGAGACTAAGTTCTGTTCAGGTGAAGGTTTACAACCCCGGTCCTTGTTTGGTTTACGGGTTGTAACTTAGTTAACGGAATAGTCCTTTAGTCATCTTATCGTTTATCACCCTGTTTTCTCTAAATCATGTCTTTTGTTGTTTCATCTATAACTTTATGTGCTACTATGCTGGTTTTAGTTCTTAAGTGAAGCCTCCCTTGTGGCACTTGCCCTTTCTGGGGTCTGACCCAGCCTGTTTTGTATGGCCAGATTTCGGAGTAGCATCCGAGGATCTTCCAGCCTTCCAGCCAGATGGTGACCACTAGGCACAATCCTAGCAAAGAGTGGGTTCTTATTTTGCTCTCCCACTCCTTTGTAAAAATATTCTTTTGAGGCGTTTAGCCGCCGAGCAAGTGTTAGCTCATTTGTAACTTTACTTACTGTCTGCCTACAAGCTGTAACATGATTGACAAATCCTAGGGTTGATCATGTATGACTTAAACTCTTGCTAGTCTTCGCATTTTGTATGACTAGCTTCATGATCATCTAAATATGTAATGTATGGGACACCTTACCTTGTATGTCTGATGATCTACCATCTTGTTATGTTTATTTGTTTGCTTGAGATTGAGACACTAGGCTTATTTTTGACCCTAAGAGACTGATGGCTTGTAGTAAACCCTCATGCATCTAGACAGCCGTGACCGTATTGCGAGATGGGATTCACTTTAATGTACGTAGCTAGCTGTGTCTGTCCTCCGCTCTCCAGTATTCTGGTTCTGGGGCATGACACGGTTTAAGTGGTGGTGACCACTAGGCGCAACCCTAGCAACGAGTGGGTTCTTATTTTGCTCTCCCACTTCCTTGTAAAAATATTCTTTTGAGGCGTTTAGCCGTCGAGCAAGTGTTAGCTCGTTTGTAACTTTACTTACTGTCTGCCTACGAGCTGTAACATGATTGACAAATCCTAGGGTTGATCATGTATGACTTAAACTCTTGCTAGTCTTCGCATTTTGTATGACTAGCTTCATGATCATCTAAATATGTAATGTATGGGACACCTTACCTTGTATGTCTGATGATCTACCATCTTGTTATGTTTACTTGTTTGCTTGAGATTGAGACACTAGGCTTGTTCTTGACCCTAAGAGACTGATGGCTTGTAGTAAACCCTCATACATCTAGACAGCCGTGACCGTATTGCGAGGTGGGATTCACTTTAATGTACGTAGCTAGCTGTGTCTGTCCCTCGCTCTCCAGTATTCTGGTTCTGGGGCATGACACGGTTTAAGTGGTGGCCCATGAAGGTCTTGTAAATCAAGATGGGTGAGAGTTTCACTCAATAGATGTCTCCATCAGCACTCGCCCTTGATCTCTACTCGTGTCTTTTAATTTTTCTGAAATCTTGACCTGATAACATGTTTACATCCTTGATCTATCATGGTCCATTCTTATTGTTCTCCATGTCATTTCTTCTGCGGCATTGTTCCTAGTCCAACCGATCGGCAAGGCAGAGCACCTCCCGTGGATCAGCAGCAACCTGGAGACCAAGCCCAATACTCAGGGGTAGCCTCCAGAGTCATGCCTACTAGGGGTCAAGAGCTGTAGCTCTCCTTTCCGAAAATTTTGAAATATTTTATTTATTATTTAATTGTTTAAAATGGTGATTAATAAAGTTTATTATTACTGAATCGATATTCCATTGGATAAATATTTTTATATTATTACATTGATGCATTTTTGGGATAATTAGACTGTGCATGATGGCATATACACCATTATTAGTTTATGGAATTTTGCTATTATTATTATTATTATTATTATTATTATTATTTTTTTATTGAGGTTTACTTAGAATTTATTAATGTATAAAAATAGATGTGTGCGTGTATGTATATGTACTTGTTAATATTTTGTGATGCTAAATTGAAATATAGAAAATATATATATGTGTATATATATACATGTGTATGTATGTGTGTTTGTATATTTAAATATATAATATAATATATGTGTATGTTTATGTAAATATAAATATACGTATATAGTGGGTATATATAATATATTTATGTGTGTATAAATATATGTATAAATGTACCTGTATATAAAAAAAAAAAAAATATATATATATATATATATATATATATATATATATATATATATATATATATATATATATATAGTAATAAAAAGAAATAGAAAAAGAAATAGGAAAAAAAGAAATCAAAAACTCGCGAGATTTTGTTTCCAAAATCTCGCGAGATAACAATCCGCTACAAACCCCCAAGCCCTCAGGCCCGACCCAAGATCTCTGTAAACAGCAGCATGTGTATGTTTATATATATAGAGGGAGAACCGAGAGTCCCTGGACGAAAACACTAGCCTAACCATTGTGCCGCCGTCCCTGTCGCCTGGGTGCACTACCCCACGCGCACGCGCGTCGCCTAGGGCCACCGTCGGCCGGCCGAGCCGCCGCCAAAGCGGTGACAACAGCAGCAGCTCCGAGAAGGAACACGACAGCAGCAGCGGTGCAGCGATTGCGAGCCCACTTCGCGATGCCGTCTCTACCTGCACACTCGCTCGTATCGCAAACCACTTGTACAGGTATGAAGACAACCTTTACAGCTTCGCTTCTCTGCAATTAGAATATTTTAATTCATATTATCCGCGACGAGAATCGATTGCAAAAATCAAGAAAAATCTCGAAATTCTGGATATAGAGACTGTCCCAAAGTCCCTAGTTTGAGTCTCGATTTCTTGCAAACCATTAATCGATTTTGAAATCCACCTGAATAGATTTATAGACAACCTGACCGAGATTAAAAACCTACTGGTAGATTTAATACTAGTTGATTAAACAGAAGGTTAGGTCAGTTTAAATATCAAGAAAAATCTGTTTTAAAAACTAGAATTTGTCCGATACGACGTGCGTCCCGCCAATCTGGGCGACGTGGTCGTGAACAGAAGGCATCGAAAGGTGCGTAACAGCTTCGTGGTCGTATGGGCTTTGACGGAATTCGAATTGGTCGCGTGTGCGCGACAAATTTAATGCGTATCCGTCGAAATTTACCGTATCGGCCACTTTGCAAATTTTCCAATTACTTTGTGTACGCTCGTCAGATAGAGACGAAACTTGCGCCAACAGGATCGTATTATTTTTTTGGTCTTGTATGCCAAGTTTGGTTCGATTCTGATACAGTTGAATCGGAATGCTGTTTTGCGGGCCCCATGGTCCTACTCAACGGGCGATTTTGTGCACGGCCCGCCAAAATCCAACTTTGGACATACGGTTGGGTTCATATCAGAAAACCGAACCTGTTGACATATAGTTTGACAACTTTAGAGACCATTGACTCTAGCACACTTTTCGGTGCAAAACGGGTCCAACGGCGGACATCATTTTTGCTCGAAATTACCGTTTTGCTCTTGCGTTCAGAATTGGACTTAAGGACAGGCAATCCTAGCTAATTTGACTATTCTGTGAACGTTGGTACTATTTATTTCAGCTTCTGAAGACTTCTGCATGTGTTGACTGATTGTGGCTCATTGAGTGGTATAGTATTATTGGTTTCACCAGCTAAGGACCTCAGGCAAGTACACTTTCTGATTACTTTTTGATTCATAGTAGTCTTTTCATTTCATGTCTATACATATATCTTGCTGCTTGTTGACACGCTCGTCACACGGAGTAGTCGGGAGGGAAAATATCTGTAGACATGTGAACTACCCAGAACTATCCCACGAGTCTATTCTTGAATAATAGCAGCTGTACACGACACGTACAGGGTGCCGAATTTACCCCCTAGCCGTTCACATGTCGAAACAGATATTTCACACCACATAGGTAGATGTCTTTTATTTATTTTTTTCTTTTCTACTCCACCATGCCATGTCGTCAGTTACTTCCTAGCTTTTATATTCCATATGTTATTTCCATGTCTTGTTAATTCTATTATGTTTTCGATTTGTCGTCAGTTTGTGTGCTTGTTCCATTCCTGACTGGAAACCAACATTTTCAGGTTTAGCCGCGATCACTCTTAGCACTGGGAAGACATGGGTATGCTGAGGCTGACCTAGATAGTGGAACTAGTTGTCATTTTCATTAATTGTTAGAACTTTGTATTTTCCTTTAAATATAAATCTTGTAAATGTTGCAATAAACTTTAAAATGTAAATTAGCAGCAAGTATTATATTTTGTGATTTTTGAGCATTTATTCCTTGCGGGCTTGACAGCGTTCTACCGCCGACTCTGCGGCGTAGGCTGGCTTGGACACGTCTCGTATCCGAAAAAACGGGTGCGGGTCGTGACAAGTTTTTGTGGTGGCCCATGCAGGTCAGTTTTCGCAAAAGATTACGAACTCATGACGGTACTTAAGTTAGTCGTACTATTGCGAGCCTGGGCCCAGGAAATGCTCATTCATAATTAGGATTAAAATAATTTTGAAGAATAACTAGGACCAGGAGCCCCTTGTTCAAATTGACCGTTAGGTAGTTAAGGTTATTAGATAGGCCATACAATTTAGATAGCTTGCTAGATCCCTATAGGTACACTATTACTTTTGATATGACAATATGATCCAATGTGGATATACTATTCGCTTGGTATGTTAGACTTGCCTAGAATTAAGGCGTTAATTTTGATAAATTGTTTAATTTTCTTTTCTCTATTAGATATAAACATCACATCATGAGTTAGAATTGCCTATTTAAATTCTATTTTGCTGTAAGGAACTGGTTTATAATTTTTGATTCTGCTATTCATACACGAATTTCGAGGCAGATTGATTCAAAGTTTTTCCCTCAACCATTTGAGATATATATGAGATAAATGTTGGTATGTTCTTATTTTCCATGTCTTCAGTTATTTTCTTCCCGGTCAACCTTTTTACTTTAAGGATTGAGACTCATAGGTAGATGTTTACACTCTATCATAATCAATTAGCTTGAAACTCTAGTAGCTCCTTGAAGTCCTTAGGAATATAGTTTGAGTAATTAAATGACTGCGATGACTTGACAGCAGTGCACTGTCGCCAATTGTTTGAGAATGGATAGTGTGGGTTCACTGCAGCCAGCAGCGCACTGGCGAGGCACAACCCATAGAAATAAAATCCTTTCGAAGAATTATAGTTTATGGAACATTGCTAAAACTATATCTTCGTTGACCTCTCTAGATCTCGTGTCGATGTAGGGTAGAGTATTTGGTAGCAAATCATATTTGAATCGCGGAACCAAGGGTTTGCCGCAGCCAGAGTATACGGGCAAGGTATAATTCTCGATGAAATGACTTCAGACATGACTACAAGTTTAGGATACTATAGAGAATAGAAAAATGCCCGGTGTGTCCCATAAGATTCAAAGCCAATACTAGTAAAAGTTCTGTAAGTTGAGTAGCATATTGTTAGGGTTATATACTAAAAGCATCACTTTTGTAGTAACCTTATTTCCTTAAATTTTGAATGAGAATCATATGGGCAAATGTTTGCATATTGTATTTGTTGCAAGTGTTAATGCAAATGTCTGATATTCTATATTGTAGATAATATGGTGTGTGGTGTTACACAGAAGATCATATTATCAGTTTCCTATGGAGTATATAAATAGTTCACAACCTAGATGGACTTGGACAATCTATTGGAAAGGTTGTAGTGTAATCTGGTATTAGTCTATCTTTACTATAGGTTTACACTAGTACACTTTGTGTGTATTGAACAGGACCACTTGAGGTTGTTCTCTTTGTACTGACTACATAAGAGAACAAACACCTCTGTTATTATGGATGCTTGTACTCTTAATCCGGATATAATAACGGACATGTATATGCAATGTGCATTACTTTGACTCATAAAAGAGTGAGATTCATTATGGATCAACAACCTCTATGAATTTGGTAATAACATTGTATGTATGATGGGCTGTTAATTATAAATAGAATCCATGTCCCGATACATCGGGTTGATGATGTCCTCTTAAGGAGCTCATAAGGATTGTCATGTAAACCCTGCAGGTGGATTATATCCGACATGACAAATAAAGTTGAGCGGTACTACTTAAGGATAAAAGATGTCGAATCAATATAGTTGTCAGTAACTTAATTTGATCGACGAACATACGATATCTTAACATGGGGAGCCAAACGAGCATATAATAAAAGGAGCCCACAAAACATAATTTGGGATTAGGGAGGTAGTGCAACAATAGCTCATTAGTGGACCGAGCTATTGTTAATGGGCCTGGATTGTGTGTTCGGGCTGAACACGGGATATCCAGATCCGTTAGGAGGTCGAACCCTAATTTCTTCTCATGGTCCCTACCGTAGCCTATATATATCCTCTATTCTCTGGCCGCCAGATTACTGATTAAAAATATGAAATTTTCTCTAAATTCGTGATTCACGTAAGGAAAGAAAGAGAGTGCTGCCAAGGAGAAGAAAAGGTTGGAAGATCGTCGCCCACACGACGTCCAACTCGAGGAAGGAATACGTGCAGAAGATCTTGGGGTCGTCCGCTCGAGATTGCCAGGAATTACTTGTCTCCTTTCCACCGCAGGTATAATTCGTGAACCCTAGTTTCCGCCTATTGAGGGTTAGAACACGTATTTGATCTGTTTAACTTTTTATCGATCAATACGCACACCAAAGGAAGGGTCCTGGGAATCCCCAGTTCCATTAATTGGTATCAGAGCCACTTTGGATCTACGTATTGATTGATACGTCCATGTTGTCCAATAAAACTTGCGCTATGTAATAGTCGGTAGATGTAGATCTGTTCTAACTCAATTTTGCAGGCATCTTAGATCCAACTATTATGGTCCAATGCATATTTTTTGATTGTGTTGTTTAAACTACAGACATGTCGTGGATGTTGTTGTTGCTGTGGATGTAATTAAAATCACGAGGGATGATCGTGCTTATTAATTTAATTTTTCAATCTATATTATGTGTGAACTCCTTCGGGAGGCATAGGATTGATGTAATTTTAATTATTTTTGATCAATCGTGATGGCGGTGGTGGCTGTTTCTGACGCCGGACGAGATGCTGGTTTTGAGCAATCCAGAGGCCGACAGATGATTTTCGATGAAGGAATCGACAGCCAAAACCTAAAAAAAAAAATTCGGGCCGCTGCCCCGAACCCCGCGACCTGACCGGGCAGGTCGGACCCCGTATAGATCTGTGCAGCGCCAGATTTTGGATTCGGATAGTTGAGGACGGAGCAGCAAAGATGACCATAATAGTTGGATATGTTTTCTCTTATTTTGTCATTTTGTTTTTTCTAATTATTCATGTTTATTGTTGTGTGGTTGTTTTTTTTGAAAAACCAAGCCTAATTAATAATGGACAACATAGACATAATATCAACTAGTAGAAAAACCCTCATTGTTAAATAACTAAGTGGGAGAGGATTTTTATTTAGTATAAATCCTATGGTCTCCATTACTGGTTTGTAGGTGATGTAATTATACATGCGTGTTGGCTTTAGTGCTTTCCTCCATATCGGATGAGTATAATTATGGATCACCAGTACAAACTTCCTTAGGGATAATTGTAGAAAGTTACCTAATATGTGTTCACTTCTCCATCTGAAGGAACTCATTACAAGGTAATGGACTTAGTATTAAGTAATGGTATACACTTAGATACAAATAATGGTATCCTCCCCATCGGAGTCACTGCTATTATTTGTATGACCAGAGCAAGACCAGCATATTAATTTTATTTGTCATAAAGTTATATTGACATGATAGTAAAATTAATAAAAAGAATCTACTTGAACAAAGTTGAATTTGTATACGTCCACACTATCGTGGCATGCTAAATTCATGGTGTTCAAGGTGTTGGTGAATTTCTTATTATTGTTTTGAGGGAATCAATATTTAGTTAATTCAAAAAGTTTTTTTTGCCCTACATAATTTTATTTATGTGATTCTCAGGATTTCAAAAATGGGTTCTTTCAGTCCACTAATGGTGATTCTTAAAGAAAACAAACTTACTGGACCTAATTATATTGACTGGAAACGTAATTTGGACATTGTTCTGACTGCTAAGGAGTACAAATATGTACTTGTTGAGGAATGCCCACCTAAGCCTGATGCTAACTCTGATGAAGAGGTCAAAGAGGCTTATAAGAAGTGGAAAAAGGCAGATGAGATGGTGCGGTGTTATATTCTGGCATCTATGTCAAATGTACTGCAACATCAGCATCAGGCCATGGCCACAGCTTATGACATGATGTATAACCTCAAGGAACTCTTCGGACATTAGAGTAGAGCAGCTAGGCAGTTTGCTATAAAATGTTTGATGAATACAAAAATGGCTGAGGACACACCAGTAAGGGATCATGTTCTCAAGATGATGGGTCATCTGAATGAGATGGAGATCCTTGGAGCTGAAATCGATGGGGAAACCCAGGTCGATATCATTCTCGGGACTCTGCCTAAAAGTTTTGACAATTTCTGCCTTAATTACAACATGAACAAAAGATTGTATAGTTTGGCAGAACTTGCAAAAGAGCTGCAGGATGCTGAATCTCTCTTTAGGCAGAGTGGTCATGTTTTTGTTTCTGAAAAGGCTTCTACTTCTAAGCCAAAAGGCGGTAAGAAGAAGAATAACATTCAGAAATAGACAAACTTAGCAAAGAAGGGCATGGGACCTCAAAGCGCGGAGAAAAAGCCCAAAGGCAAATGTTTCAAGTGCAAAGGGTCAGGACATTGGAAGACTGATTGTCCACTTCTCAAACAAGGGAACAAAGAAGGTATATCTCATTTACTAGTAGTTGAAACATGTTTAGCGGTGTTATCTACCGGCACCTGGTGTGTAGATACAGGAGCCACTAATCATGTCTGTAATACATTGCAGGGGTTCCAGGAAACCAGACGGCTCAGTGATGGAGAGATATGCTTATTTATGGGTGATGCTACAAAAGTATCGGTCGTTGCACTAGGAGATGTTACTTTATCTTTTGGTAGAAATAAGTCTTTGACATTGAGAGATTGTCTTTATGCACCTTCACTTAGAAGGAATTTAGTTTCTGTTTCTATGTTAGTTAAGGATGGATATTCAGTTTATTTTAATGACAATATTGTTATTAGAAAGAATAAATATTTTATCTGTTCTGGTACATTGGTAGATAATTTGTATGTCATTAATCCTATTTCGTCCACAATGCAACTTATAGAAATGAATAATATGTCATCTAACTTAAATAAGAGAAAAGAACCTTCTTGTATGAACCAAACATATCTTTGGCACTTACGATTGGGGCATATTAACCTAAGAAGGATTCAAAGACTGGTTGAAGATGGACCTTTGAGTTCATTGGAAGTGGAGGCACTACCAGTCTGTGAATCCTGCTTGGAAGGTAAAATGACCAAAAGGCCTTTTACGGCAAAGGGGTATAGGGCCAAAGATGCGTTGGAATTGGTTCATTCTGATTTGTGTGGACCCATGACTATCCAAGCTAGAGGTGGCTTTGAATATTTTGTCACATTTATTGACGATTATTCAAGGTATGGATACATTTATTTGATGCGCCGTAAGTCTGAGTGCTTTGAGAAATTCAAAGAGTACAAGGCTGAAACGGCAAAACGTCATAGAAAATGTATCAAGTCATTACGATCAGATCGTGGTGGCGAGTACCTCTTTGGAGAGTTTAGGGATTATTTATCAGAGGCTGGGATTGCATCCCAATTGACTGCACCTAGAACGCCCCAACAGAATGGTGTAGCCGAAAGAAGGAATAGAACTCTTATGGAGATGGTTAGATCAATGATGAGTTATTCGGATTTGCCAGATTCATTTTGGGGATATGCCTTAGAGACTGCAGCTTATATTTTGAACTTGGTTCCTTCTAAGTCAGTACCTCTTACTCCCACAGAGCTGTGGATTGGGCGTAAGCCTAGTCTAAAACATGTTCGCATTTGGGGTAGTCCAGCACATGTGCTGAATGGGAAAGCAGATAAGTTAGAATCTCGTACAGAAGTATGCTTGTTTGTAGGCTATCCAAGAGGAACGAAAGGAGGTTTGTTTTATAGTCCTAAGGATCAGAAGGTCATTGTTAGCACTAATGCCTGATTCTTAGAGGAAGACTATGTGATGAACCATAAACCCACAAGTAGAGTTGTTCTAGAAGAACTGAGACGTGAGACACCAAGTACTTCAGTACCAAAAGTACAAAAGGATGAACCACAAATAACTGCACAACGTGTCACAAATGTTACACCACAACCGATAGTGCCTCGTCGTAGTGGGAGGGTTATGATACAACCTGATAGATATATGTTCTTAGGAGAGCCGTCAGATTTTGTCCATGAGGAACAAGATTATGATCCCTGTACCTACAATGAAGCACTCCAAGATAAAGATACAGAGTCTTGACAAAAAGCAATGATATCTGAAATAGAATCTATGGATTCTAATCAGGTCTGGGAGCTTGTAGAACCACCCGTTGGTGTAAAAGCCATTGGATGCAAGTGGGTCTATAAGAGAAAAAGAGGGTCAGACGGTAAGGTTGAAACCTTTAAAGCTCGGCTTGTAGCAAAAGGTTTTACTCAAAGAGAGGGTATCGATTATGAGGAAACATTTTCTCCTGTAGCCATGCTTAAGTCTATTCGGATTCTTTTATCTATTGCAGCTCATCTCGATTATGAGATTTGGCAAATGGATGTCAAGACAGCTTTCCTTAATGGAAGTCTTGAGGAAGACATCTATATGAAGCAACCAGACGGGTTTATTGAAAAGGGCCAGGAGCATCTTGTTTGTAAGCTCAAAAAGTCCATTTATGGACTTAAGCAAGCTTCCAGATCTTGGAACATCTGTTTTGATCAGGTGATAAAATCCTATGGATTTGATCAATGTCAGGATGAATCATGTGTATACAGAAAGTGTGACGGAAACGTGGTGGTGTTCCTAGTACTTTATGTGGATGACATCTTGCTCATTGGAAACAATATGAAGGTATTATCTGAAG
Organism: Iris pallida; assembly: GCA_029216955.1. Taxonomy (NCBI): domain Eukaryota; kingdom Viridiplantae; phylum Streptophyta; class Magnoliopsida; order Asparagales; family Iridaceae; genus Iris; species Iris pallida. Next base: position 10,558,544 of record JANAVB010031619.1, read on the forward strand.
TAAGGGTATGGTTATCCAAACAGTTTGATATGAAGGACTTGGGAGAAGTAGGTCACATCCTTGGGATCAAAGTTCTACGAGATCACAAGAAAAGGATGTTGGGCTTATCCCAAGCTTCCTATATCGATACTGTACTAACTCGTTTTAGTATGGAAAATTCTAAGAAAGGTTTCTTACCTTTTAGACATGGAATTGCTCTATCAAAGGAGCAGTGTCCGAGGACATCTAAAGAAAAAGAATATGAAGGCAGTTCCTTATGCTTCAGCAGTAGGAAGCTTAATGTATGCAATGCTATGTACGAGTCCAGACATCTGCTTTGCCATAGGCATGGTCAGCAGATATCAGTCTAACCCAGGACAAGAGCACTGGACTGCCGTAAAGCATATTTTGAAGTACTTGAAAAGGACTAAAGAGTATATGCTAGTTTTCCAGGCAGATAGTTTAGTTCCTTTGGGGTATACAGACTTAGATTTTCAGTCAGATAGGGATTCCAGGAAATCTACCTCAGGTTATGTGTTTACTTTGGGAGGTGGAGCCATTGTGTGGAGGAGTATCAAGCAAAAATGTATTGCTGATTCTACCATGGAAGCCGAGTATGTGGCAGCCTCTGAGGCAGCCAAAGAAGCAGTTTGGCTCAGAAACTTTCTGTTGGACTTGGATGTGGTACCTAGTTTACCTAAGTCTATTACACTTTATTGTGATAATAGTAGTGCAGTTGCAAACTCGAAGGAACCACGAGCCCATAAGACAGGCAAACACATTGAGTGCAAGTACCACCTGATACGAGATTTTGTAAAGAAAGGAAAAGTTGCTGTGATCAAGATAGCATCAACCGACAACCTAGCTGATCCCTTTATAAAGAGCTTACCAGCTAAGGCTTTTGACAGTCATGTTGAGGGAATGGGAGTCAGATGTGTAGCAGCATGGCTTTAAGTATAAGTGGGAGATTTGTAACAGTATACTGAAAAGCAATGCTTTGAGTATAAGTGGGAGATTGTTAGGGTTATATACTAAAAGCATCACTTTTGTAGTAACCTTATTTCCTTAAATTTTGAATGAGAATCATATGGGCAAATGTTTGCATATTGTATTTGTTGCAAGTGTTAATGCAAATGTCTGATATTCTATATTGTAGATAATATGGTGTGTGGTGTCACACAGAAGATCATATTATCAGTTTCCTATGGAGTATATAAATAGTTCACAACCTAGATGGACTTGGACAATCTATTGAAAAGGTTGTAGTGTAATCTGGTATTAGTCTATCTTGACTATAGGTTTACACTAGTACACTTTGTGTGTATTGAACAGGACCACTTGAGGTTGTTCTCTTTGTACTGACTACATAAGAGAACAAACACCTCTGTTATTATGGATGCTTGTACTCTTAATCCGGATATAATAACGGACATGTATATGCAATGTGCATTACTTTGACTCATAAAAGAGTGAGATTCATTATGGATCACAAACCTCTATGAATTGGGTAATAACATTGTATGTATGATGGGCTGTTGATTATAAATGGAATCCATGTCCCGATACATCTGGTTGATGATGTCCTCTTAAGGAGCTCATAAGGATTGTCATGTAAACCCTGCAGGTGGATTATATCCGACATGACAAATAAAGTTGAGCGGTACTACTTAAGGATAAAAGATGTCGAATCAATATAGTTGTCAGTAACTTAATTTGATCGACGGACATACGATATCTTAACATGGGGAGCCAAACGAGCATATAATAAAAGGAGCCCACAAAACATAATTTGGGATTAGGAAGGTAGTGCAACAATAGCTCATTAGTGGACCGAGCTATTGTTAATGGGCCTGGATTGTGTGTTCGGGCTGAACACGGGATATCCATATCCGTTAGGAGGCCGAACCCTAATTTTTCCTTATGGTCCCTGTCGTAGCCTATATATATCCTCTATTCTCTGGCCGCCAGATTACTGATTAGAAATCTAAAATTTTCTCTAAATTCGTGATTCACGTAAGGAGAGAAAGAGAGTGCTGCCAAGGAGAAGAAAAAGTTGGAAGATCGTCGCCCACATGACATCCAACTCGAGGAAGGAATACGTGCAGAAGATCTTGGGGTCGTCCGCTCGAGATTGCCAGGAATTACTTGTCTCCTTTCCGCCGCAGGTATAATTCGTGAACCCTATTTTCCGCCTATGAAGGGTTAGAACACGTATTTGATCTGTTTTACTTTCTATCGATCAATACGCACACCAAAGAAAGGGTCCTGGGAATCTCCAGTTCCATTACATGTCTCCCAACCTAGCATTTCGTGGTCCTCGTGATCTATCGACGAGGTAATTGACTGACACTAATAGGTTTACCTAGACTATAGAATCTATAGTTCCATAACCCATTAGTCGACCACGGCCTTATGGATAAGTGGATAGTAGGATGAATGTATAAGCAATGACACCAGGTAAGGTTTTGATTCTCTCAAAACTCGAACTACTAGTGCCTCCTTTCAAAAATCTCGCGTACTTGTATTTTGACTATCTTGACCAACGCTGCTATTACAGCCTAGTTTTGTAAGCTTACTCTTTTATCGAGCTTGATTCAAGACATGTTTATTGGGGACGCCCGCAAACATATTATCTAATCAGAATCAGTATATTACGGTCTGATCAACCATGATGCATTTGGTTCGCTCTTTATTTAATTACACTACGTGGAATAAAATATAGAGGTATCTAGGATCTCATCTGCGACTGCTTTGACAATCCCTCTTGAATTATACATTCGACCTTGAATCACGTAATTGTGTTCAGTAACATCTCCCTTGAACTCTATTGTTTTTGTCTTTCGCTAATTTGGACAGACGAAAACTTATAACTGATAGATAGATACAGAGTATTCCCCATGGCTATGATAGTTGTATACGCAAGTGTAGCTACCATCGGCCAGCTCTACGACTGGAACCTTGCCTTGAGTTACTCGTCCTCCCTTCGACCCTAAACCTACTATCCTGATCTTCTAGTCATTAGAGTCCGAGAATGATTAGGATATTTCCCTTGATCAAGTGCCAACCTAGGAGACTGCCTATCCTCAAGAGACCAAATATTGTGAGCCTCTAACCATTTGTTTGAAGCTTGGTTTAACTAGAACCCTCGTGACAATAGACTGGCAGGCGTGACACAAATAGAAATTCAAGACCCAGTTGTTAGAAATCTTTTTATAGGATGTGCCTTAGAGTTGGTTACCATGTCGATAACTCTTGTATACCAGACGAGTAGATCGTTCTATTTTATCGACCGTGTGCCATTGTACACACTCGTTTTCCATTTATTGAGGAACGATCCTTGACTTGACTTATATCTACTGTATTCCATTCCGCCGTGCCTTATTCTTTATTAATAAGAGTCGAGGCACAATATCCGGACTTTGAAATTATTTTAACCTTATTTCTAAGGTGAGTAGACTGTAAGCCTTCTAGAATTTTGCTGTATGCAAGGATTACCGATTGATTGGAATAATTTCTATTAGATGATATTTAGTGCCCCATGGACTCCCACTTTCCATTTAGATTATTTTGTGTCCCCGGCGTGTCATTAACAATCGGAACACGAGACCAGCTGATACCTTCCAACAAATTTTATATACAAGATCTAGTCGAGCCCACCTTCATCTAGGTATATCATATCCCACTCAAACTCGTCCCCTTATACTCTATTTTCGTGCTACGACTTTCAGGACAAAAGGACTAGCTATAACCCTTACCATAATACCGATATGCTTTCCGACTTTCATTAGAGCTTCAACTTCGACTCGAATCTTTCAACCCAAATATATGGTTGTGATCTACTCGAAGCCTACTATGTGCATGCCACTAGTGAGCCACCCAATTGAGGCCTCATGTGCTACTTAAACACAAAAGTCACTGAAGGCGCAAATTGGGCTTTAGGAACCTAACTAACCAACCTGACTGGCAACTAGTTCAACCACTTGAATCGAAATCTATTCTAGGTTACCCTAACCTAGTAGAAATAGTTTTATGATTCGAATCTTGTCCAGTCAATATAGACAGAAATCCGAGGTCCATCCAACCAACTATTGATGTCCAATTAGGAACCCATTAAGACCCAGTAAAACTCATCCATGCACACCACCATATTTGGACTATAAAACCGAACTATTGAGATAGGTCCCTACACCTACTATGTAGTTCTCCACCTCTTAGAATGAGAGGTCATTCGTAACTATTATTCCATATACCCAGAAGTCGCGATACGATCTTGTATTGCATTTATCCCTTGCTCGTGTGTTTAAATAACCACGAAAAATATCACAATCTTGATTTCTCAAATTCTGTTCCATTATGGAACTTTGTTCAGAATCTCCGAGAACGGAACTTCTGTATTGCACGTATTGCAAGCTTCTATAAGAAACGAAGGATTCTTCAAATTAGCCAGTGACTGGACTAGAGTAGCCCAATCTAGTAAATAAGTCAATGATTCATAAACACATTTTTGGATACTCTCTCCCGCTCTTGAAACGTCATAGTTGCTCTCGATTAATCTCCCTTATCTTTCTGTCCTTATTTCAGAGCGATGAATGGTCATACTATTTAGTGTGTATCAATATATTTCTTAGCTACTGGTGTAAATTTGTGCTTGTTAAATTTTGGGTTGCTTGATAGATAGGGAGGATTATAGATGCCATATGCGATAAATATCTGTTGGTAGGATTATTAGCAACTAGTCAGAAGATTATAAGATCGTAGTTATGAAGAGTAGCGTGACCAAAGGTGGGTAGAAGTCCTCAAGAACTCGTAGTTACGAAAGGACTAGGAGGAGGATGTAAATTATTTTGAGGAATTAAAATATAAGAAGATTAGGGTTAAGGTAGACTTTCTTTTGAATTCTAAGGAATAGTTATGAATTAGAATTTCGAGGATAAAATTATTTTAAGGTGGGTAGATTTGTAGCTCCCCTTCCCGAAAATTTTGAAATATTTTATTTATTATTTAATTGATATAAATGGTGATTAATAAAGTTTATTATTACTGAATCGATATTCCATTGGATAAATATTTTTATATTATTATATTGATGCATTTTTGGGATAATTAGACTGTGCATGATGGTATATACACCATTATTAGTTTATAAAATTTCGCTATTATTATTATTATTTTTTTATTGAGGTTTACTTAGAATTTATTAATGTATAAAAATAGATGTGTGCGTGTATGTATATGTACTTGTTAATATTTTGTGATGCTAAATTGAAATATAGAAAATATATATATGTGTATATATATACATGTGTATGTATGTGTGTTTGTATATATAAATATATAATATAATATATGTGTATGTTTAAGTAAATATAAATATACGTATATAGTGGGTATATATAATATATTTATGTGTTTATAAATATATGTATAAATGTACCTGTATATTTATATTTATATATATATATATATATATATATATATATATATATATATATATATATAAATATATATATATATATATATATATATATAAGAAATGTAATAATAGTAATAAAAAGAAATAGAAAAAGAAATAGGAAAAGGAAATAGAAAAGAAATAGAAAAAGAAATAGAAAAAGAAATAGGAAAAAAATAAATAAATAAAAAACTCGCGAGATTTTGTTTCCAAAATCTTGCGAGATAACAATCCGCTACAAACCCCGAAGCCCTCAGGCCCGCCCAAGTTCACTGTACACAGCAGCATGTGTATGTTTATATATATAGAGAGAGAGAACCGAGAGTCCCTGGACGAAAACCCTAGCCTAACCATCGCGCAGCCGTCCCTGCCGCCTGGGTGCACCACCCACGCGTGCGCGTGCCGCCTAGGCCACCGCCGGTCGGCCGACCCACCGCCAAAGCGGTGACAACAGCAGCAGTTCCGAGAAGGAACACGACAGCAGCAGCGGAGCAGCGATCGCGAGCCCACTTCGCGATGCCGTCTCTCCCTGCACACTCGCTCGTTTCGCAAACTACTTGAATAGGTATGAAGACAACCTATACGGCTCCGCTTCTCTACAATTAGAATATTTTAATTCGTATTATCCGCGACGATAATCGAGTGCAAAAATCGAGAAAAATCTTGAAATTCTGGGTATAGAGACTGTCCCAAAGTCCCTAGTTTGAGTCTCGATTTCTTGCAAACCATTAATCGATTTCGAAATCCACCTGAATAGATTTATAGGCAACCTGACCGAGATTAAAACCCTACTAGTAGATTTAATACTAGTTGATTAAACAGAAGGTTAGGTCAGTTAAAATATCAAGAAAAATCTGTTTTAAAAACTAGAATTTGTTTGATACGACGTGCGTCCCTCCAATCCGGACGACGTAATCGCGAACCGAAGGCATCGAAAGGTGCATAACGGCTTCGTGGTCGTGTGGGCTTTGACGGAATTCGAATTGGTCGCGTGTGCGTGACAAATTTAATACGTATCTGTCGAAATTCACCGTATCAGCCACTTTGCAAATTTCCCAATTACTTTGTGCACACTCGTCAGATCGAGACGAAACTTGCGCCAACAGGACTGTATCATTTTTTTGGTCCTGTATGCCAAGTTTGGTCCAATTTTGAGACAGTTGAATCGAAACGCCGTTTTACGGGCCCCACGGTCCGACTCAACGGGCGATTTTGTGCACGGCCCGCCGAAATTCACCTTTGGACATACGGTTGGGTTCGTATCAAAAAACCGGACCTGTTGACATATAGTTTGATAACTTTAGAGACCATTGACTCTGGCACTCTTTTCGGTGCAAAGCGGGTCCAACGACGGATATCGTTTTTGCCCAAAATTACCGTTTTGCCCCTGTGTTCAGAATTGGACTTAAGGACAGGCAATCCTAGCTAATTTGACTATTTTGAGAACGTTGGTACTATTTATTTCAGCATCTGGAGACTTCTGCATGTGTTGACTGATTGTGGCTCATTGAGTGGTATAGTATTATTGGTTTCACCAGCTAAGGACCTCATGCAAGTATACTTTCTGATTACTTTTCGATTCATAGTAGTCTTTTCATTTCATGTCTATACATATATCTTGCTGCTTGTTGACACGCTCGTCACACAGAGTAGTCGGGAGGGGAAATATCTTAGTAGACATGTGAACTATCCAGAACTATCCCATGAGTCTATACTTGAATAATAGCAGCTGTACACGACACGTGCAGTGTGCCGGATTTACCCTCTAGCCGTTCACATGTCGAAACGGATATTTCACACCACATAGGTAGATGTCTTTTATTTATTTTTTCCTTTTCTCCTCCACCGTGCCATGTCGTCAGTTACTTCCTAGCTTTCATATTCCATATATTATTTCCATGTCTTGTTAATTCTATTATGTTTTCGATTTATCATCGGTTTGTGTGCTTGTTCTATTCATGACTGGAAACCAATATTTTTCAGGTTTAGCCACGATCACTCTTAGCACTGGAAAGACATGGGTATGCTGAGGCCGACCTAGATAGTGGAACTAGTTGTCATTTTCATTAATTGTGAGAACTTTGTATTTTCCTTTAAATATAAATCTTGTAAATATTGTAATAAATTTAGAAATGTGAATGACCAACAAGTATTATATTTTGTGATTTTTGAGCATTTATTCCTTGTGGGCTTGACAGCGTTCTACCGCCGACTCTGCGGCGTAGGCTGGCTTGGACACGTCTCGTATCAGAAAAAGCGGGTGTGGGTCGTGACAAGAGCCACCGGTTCAGCCAGTCCAGCCTGCAGAGCCTGATGACGGAACCCTGGTGGGTTTTATCAGGAAATTGCTTGCATCTCAAAATCGTCGGGGCGATGCCCTGTACCAGGCAGTACAGGATGCCATGGGCCGTGTTGGTTACCAAGGGAACAATACGGGTAGCAGTTTCAAGCGCCTTAACCCTCCCTTCTTCGACGGTAGTGAAGACGCTATTGCAGCTGATGCGTGGCTCGAGGACATCGAGATTATCTTGGATGCAGCCAAGACTCCAGTAGGAGAGAAGGTAGTTGTGGTGCGCCTACAGTTATTGGACATAGCCCGCACTTGGTGGGCGATGATAGCAGTTGGGTTGGCAACACCTGTTCCATGGGCGGTATTCAATGAGAAGTTTCAGATCAAGTACTTCGATGCTGTAGCTCGGCACGACCTACAGACGAGGTTCACCAATCTCAGGCTGATGAGCAGGACAGTCGATGGATATGCAGTCGAGTTTTCAAGACTGAGTCGGTTTGCTTCCACCTTGGTGGCAACCGAGTTTGACCGAATGCAGCGGTTCCAGCAGGGACTCCACCTAGAGATCATTCTAGCAGTAAAGCAGTTTGAGCATCATAATTTTGATGATGTTTTGCGAGCAGCTAGGAGGCATGAGTATACCTCCCAGAGAATAGTGGACAGAACTGGAGGACGAAAGTGGTCCCATGGTCAGATGACCCAGTCCTCAGCCCCAGTCCCGGCAGCTAGGGCCTTGACCATTGGAGCTCCGAGGAGGGCGGCATCAGTTACATCGATTCAATATTCAACTCCGACGTACCCTCAACAGCAGAAGTGGAGGCAGTCTTCCATAATGGGCTGCACTTATTGTGGGAAGCCAGGACATGTAGTATCAGAATGTCGTAGAGCACAAGGATTGTGTTTGATTTGTGGGGCATCGGATCATATGATAGGGTCCTGCCCACAGAGGGCCGGTTCATCCTCATCGGCCCAGACTAGTCCCTCGGTGAGGGCACCAGCACCAGTGCAGCAGCAGCAATACCAGCATCCGAGGCCATTGCCGCCTCAGGCTAAAGCATTCCAGCAGCAGAGACCGCAGCAGTATGCCCAGGCCCATGCTCAGATTCAGAACCGCCAGAGAGGTTTCTAGCAGAGGGGACCAGCAGCCAGAGGGCAAGGTCAAGCGATAGCTTTGACCGTAGAGGAGGAGTTGGCATCAGGTGAGGTGGTGGCAGGTACCATTCTCGTCAACTCTTTTTCTGCATCAGTATTATTTTATTCGAGTGCATCGCATTCATTTATGTCTGCACGATTCGCAACACGGATAGGACTGGAGCCCGAGACATTATCAGTAAGGCTCAATATACTTACTGGTAACGGTCTTGTGGGAGTAGATAGAGTATTTTTCTCGTGTCGAATTGTAGTTAGCGGTAGAGAGTTTCCCGCTAGGTTGATACAGTTTTCGATGGCCGATTATGATATGGTCCTAGGAATGGATTTGTTGAGGGACCAGTATGCTAGAATAGATTGCCATATCGGAAAGATTATTTTTAGTATTTCTGGTGAGACAGAGTTTTCATTTCTCCGAGGCGGAGTAGAACCTTCTTCCCCAGTATTGCGGATGGCAGTAACAGCAGCAGTCCAGTTTCCCAGAGTTGTAGAAGAGTTTTCTAACGTATTTTCCGAAGAACTTCCAGGCATACCCCTAGAGAGAGATCGAGTTCACCATTGATTTGATTCCCGGATCAGCACCAGTGTCAGAAAGAGTCTATAGGATGGCACCTTCAGAATTGGAGATCTTGTACAAGATGATTGAAGAACTTAGAACCAAAGGATTCATTCGTGCTAGCGGATCACCTTGGGGAGCCCCGATGATTCTTGTGAAAAAGAAGGATGGTACGTCAAGATTATGTGTTGATTATCGTACCTTGAACTCTGTAACAATCAAGAACAGATAACCTCTACCAATGATAGATGACTTATTTGATCAGCTCAAGGGAGCAGTTGTATTCTCGAAAATTAACTTGCGGTCAGGGTACCATCAGATCAGAGTCAGAGAGCAGGACATCCCGAAGACAGCATTCAGATCGAGGTATGGACATTGGGAGTTCCTTGTTATGCTATTTGGAGCGACCAATACGCCAGTCGTATTCATGGACCTCATGAATCGTATCTTCATGCCCTATTTGGACTAGTTCGTGATAGTGTTTATAGACGACATCTTAGTTTATAGCAAGAGTGAGGCGGAGCATGAGCAGCATCTCTGTGTAGTTCTTCAGATTCTCAGGGAGCACCATTTGTACGCGAAGTTCAGTAAGTACGAGTTTTGGTTGGATCGTATCTTGTACTTAGGTCACATCATCACCAGAGGTGGAGTGGAAGTGGATCCCCAGAAGATAGTAGCCATAGAGATATAGCCAGTACCTAGCACTGCGGAAGTTTGGAGTTTTCTTGGATTAGCTGGTTATTACCGACGGTTTGTGTCAGACTTCACTCGAGTTTCAGCACCATTGACGCAGTTGACCCGCAAGGATGTACAGTTTACTTGGACAGCAGAGTGTTAGAGTTCATTCGAGAAGTTGAAGCAGAGATTACTGACGGCCCCCATTCTCACTCTTCCCAATGGGACTGGAGGATTTTCAGTTTATTGTGATACTTCAGGTAGAGGATTGGTATGCGTATTGATGCAGCATGGTAAGGTAGTCGCTTATGAGTCACATCAGCTTTGTAACCATGAGAGAAATTATCCTACCCATGACTTAGAATTAACAGCAGTAGTTTTTGCATTGAAGCTTTGGAGGCATTATTTATATGGAGATCGGGTGAAGATTTTCCACAAGAGTCTTAAGTATGTGTTTAACCAGAAGGATCTCAACATGCGTCAGAGAAGATGGCTAGAGCTATTTGTGGATTATGACATTAACTTACAGTATCATCCTGGGAAGGCCAACGTTGTTGCAGATACACTGAGCAGGAGAGCCAGAGTTTATTTTCGAATATCACAGCCAGAGTTGTTAGCAGATCTTCAGAAGATGGGTATTAAAGTTGTTCTTCCTACCAATGTGGCATTGATGGCCAGTATGCAAGTTCAGTCCAGTATAGTTGAGAGGATCAAGTTAGCTCAGTCAGCGGACTCTAAGTTTCAGCGGCTTAGGACAGAATGTGTAGCAGGGCGAAGACCAGAGTTATGTATACATGAAGATGGTACACTCCGACATAGGAGGCGTCTTTGTGTACCCAGTGGAGATATCAGACAGGAGTTCATGACAGAAGCTCACAGTTTTCAGTATTCGATTCACCCGGCGGTACGAATATTCAACAATATTTTTGGTAGAATGGAATGAAGAGGGAGATAGCCCGATTTATCTCTCATTATTTAGTTTGTCATCAAGTTAAAGCCGAACATTAGAGACCAGCTGGACTTCTTCAACCCTTATCTATCCCAGAATAGAAATGGAAGCACATTACCATGGATTTTGTGACTGGATTACCTAAATCCTCAGCTGAGAGAGATGCTATCTGGGTTATAGTTGACAGACTCACCAAGGTTGCTCATTTTATCCCTTTCAAAATCTCGACGGATCAGCTTGCAGAGATGTACCTCAGACAGATACTCAGTTTGCATGGAGTACCAGTCAGTATTGTGTCTGATAGAGATTCGAGATTCACATCGCACTTTTGGCGGAGTCTTCAAGAGAGTTTGGGAACTCGTCTCAAGTTCAGTTCAGCCTACCATCCGCAGACAGATGGTATAGGAGCGTAAAAAAAGTGCTTCATAGACTGAGTTAAAGAGATAGAGCTTTTACACTCAAATGAGCTGTTTTACGCCAACTACTTTATGCCAGGGACAGGCCAACTATTTTACGCCATAGACAGGTTGTCAAATCATGCATTTAATGTAAAGTGATAATAGGTCTGACATAAAGATCTACTGACAGCTTATAACACAGAATTCGAAGGGATTTGTTTTACACAGAAACTAATATTGTCGTTTAGTATGTAGACTGAGCTATTTTACGCTCACAAGATGGCTTCTTTTACGCATGAATACTATATGAGCTTTTTACGCTCAAAGTTAACGTGTGCATAAAGTTTATTTGGGCTACTTCTTACGCTCAAGGTTGTTTTATCAACCACTTTACGCAAGAAGTCCATTTTAGGGCTATTTTACGCCTAGTCTACTACTTTACGCTCAGAGTATATTTGGGTTGTTTTTTACGCCCTATCCTTCCTGACTACTTTGGAACGTGGTTTGCCTACGTGGCTTTCATGCCATTCATCTCGAGGAACATGTGTACGTGCATCCTATTCTTATTGAAATAATGGGACACGTGTCAACGTGTGTAGAGGATGACTTCAGTCATGGGTGGCAGTTACTAGCGTAAAGACAGGACTTTGTTGAGTTTTATGCACAAAAAGCCAAGTCTATAAATAGACTTATTTTTTTGATATGAAAAGGACACAGAGACATAGATAGGAGAGAATACAGAGATCAGAGCCTAGAGACTTTGATTTTCCAGAGCATTCTTCTTCAACATTTCTTCCAGAACTGAGTGAAGCAAAGCAGGAAAGCATTCGACCTCGCCATCAGTGCCCAAGTGCGTCGATACCTTTCTGGTGACTTAGTTCTTCCGGCTGTTTATCTTCTAGCAGTGATCTTCATCATCATCGTATGGTCCAAGGAACAAAGTGATCACCTTCAGATCAGACTTCCAAAGCAATACTTCCCAGAACAATTTGTACTTTCTGTACTTTTTCTCATTTTATTTTCAAAGGCCAATTTCAAGGCATTTTGTTAAGTGAAACAAAATGGCGACTCTGCTGGGGAAGACCTTCTCCTCTGACGAGGAGGCAATTGCTCAATACGATGATGTGTCGATCGGATCGACAAAGAAGACTCTGGTTGTGCACTTCGACCAGACTGCCTACGAAGAAATGCTCCGGACTGGGGGTAGTACTCGCTGCTCCAAAGTTCAGAAATCGTGGAAGGCGCAAAAAGTTTGGGTTCCCAAATCCAAGGCATTCTCGGATCTCCCTACTGTCTCTGCAGGCAAAGGAATCCTTCCTACTCCTGTTGTAGAGGCTCCCATCTGTGATGAGGCAGTCTCTACTTCTGTGATACGCCATGCACGTAAAAACAAGTCTTCCGTTTGTAACGTGGCAGACTCTCCAGTGTTATGCTCTGAGCGTAAAAATCAGGTTTTACGCCCTGGACGTAAAAATCAGGTTTTACACTCTGAGCGTAAAAACATGTCTTCCGTCTGTAACGTGGCAGACTCCAATGCTTTACGTTCTGAGCGTAAGAATAAGTCTCCCGTCTGTGACGTGGTAGACACACAAAATTTACGCTCTGCGCATAAAGGAAAATCTCCCGTCTATGACGTGGCAGATACTCATGTTTTGCACTCTATGCGTAAAGGTAAATCTCCTGTCTGTGACAGTGTAGATAAAATTCACAATGATGCTTCTGCATCTGAAGTGAATGTACCTACACGCATGAAGCATAAAAACATAGTTGGTAAAACTTCTGTTTGCAACCAACAACCTTCTTATACTGATGTACGCAAGGTACCAAACCTACAAATTATACGCAATGAAGATAGAGTCCTTCATGCTCAAAAATCTCAGGATTTACGCACGCAACTCCAAGCGCGTAAAAATGTACCGTTTGGTTCTGCGAATGCAGCCAGTAATATTCTTTATACACAAGGGACTAAACGTTTTTCTACCCCAAATGTAATAAAGAAGACTATTCCCTCTACTCCTTCTGATTTACGTGAATTGCTAATACAAAAGCGTAAAAATAGACAATCTTCCGTGACACTCCCCCAACAAGAAAATCATCATTGTGAGTGTCACCAGATTGTAATTAAATATTGTTGTTCGACTTCTAAACGATCAGTTTTTGATCGGTTAAGTTTTAATGCGCCTCAACAATAAGCTGATGACCAAGAACATGAGTTGTCATATGCGTCAGTCAACATGGCATCTCATACCAACAGAGGACGACGTCCTAGACGGAACACGTCCCAAACTCCCGGTCAACAACAATTCAACAGACTTCTTGATTCCTTTGAAGGAGTATATCAGAATACTCGATCAAGAAGACAAAGACAATTGCAGACTTCTGATTCAGAAGCTGGGGGTACTCAATCTCTTGAGTCCGAAACTGATAGTGTCGATTCGTATCTCTATACTAATCCCTCTGTATCTTCAAGAGAGGTTGAATCCTACGCTATTGGAGATGAACCAGAGACATCATCTGCTAATATAGAACAACGTCTCACTGCCGTTGAGCAATCACTGAAAGACATGCTTACCATGATGCAAAGCATGCACCAGATAATAATGGCTCAGCAAACTGCTCAACCGACAATAGTAACACCGGTGCAGGTAGCAGCACAAACTCAAGATAGTCAAGGGGTTGATATACCTTTGAATATTCAAGAGCCTGCTGTTAACCAAAATTCTGCATCTCCAGATCCCATTATTCCATAAGATATACCATCTCCGGTGGGGGTTACGGTACATCCAACAACTATTCAATCAAATGTGCTTCCTCAAACCGGTGAAGCCATTCAAGCAGCGCGTGAGCTCAAAGCACAGTTTGAAGTTTTGAAGCAAAAGGATCAGCTCCAGAGGCTAGGGATTAAGCAACCTTATCCTCCTCATTGGAATGATATACCCTTTCCACCGAAATTCAAGCCACAATCAATGGTATTGTTTGATGGAAAGGCTTCTCCTAGTCAGTATATCAATTACTTTGATATTATGACTATACATCTGCAGAAAAATGATGCTCTTCTCACTCGGGTGTTCATCGGGTGCTTGACGGGTTCAGCTTACGACTGGTATCGTAGTTTACCCGACAATTGCATTTTGTCTTTTGACGAATTTAAGGCAATATTTCTCTCCCGCTTCTATGAAGGAGGTATGGAGATGAACATGTCCTCCTTAATAGAAATCAAACAAAAAGAGAAAGAAGATACTCGGACGTTCATTGAACGTTTCCGACAGGCGACTCTAAAGATGCCCCCTGGTATGCCAGATTCAGCGTTAATTGATACATGCAAGATGAATCTGCGACCATCTATTGCTGTCTTCACGGGTTCCCAATTTACAGATTGGGCTTCGTTTATTATAGCAGCAGTTTCTGCCGAGACCAATGGTAGGTTGGCTCGTGAACATGGGATAATTTTTGCCTCAGAGGATAAAGGAAAGAAAGGTAATCCTGGTAATAATTCTGGCAATTGTAATGCAAAAGGAAAGGACACCGTTATGGTTAATCTTTCCAAAAATAAAATGACGCCGAATAATCAGGAGTCTTCTATGCCAAAAGAAGAATATTTTTTTGACGAGAGTGATATCCCAAGGATATTCCAATGTCTGGTGAAGAGTGGCAAACTCCAAATCCCGGAGCCAAAGAGGCCTAATGAGGTGAATCTGACTGACAATCCCAAATATTGTATCTATCACAGATACATAAATCATCCCACTAGGACTTGTTATGTCCTAAAGAAGAAAATCCAAGAGCTGATTAATGCCAATGCCATCTCTTTAACTAATGATGAGCATACGGTCACAACCAATATGGTTTCTCTTCAATTCGAAGATTTTCCTTCTCAACAAGTACCAGATGGGATTGTCCCAATTCCTAAGGCGATGACGAAGATTGTGAATATCCCGCCTGCCAGGGAAGAAAATGAAGGATTGTTGCCTCTCACATTAAAGAATGGTGAAATTATATGGGTACATCCTGACTTAGTACCTGAAATGGAAGATGAAGATAAAACTTCAAAATCCAAGAAAGGTAAGAAAGTCAAAACCTGCAACATGATTTATCATGTTATCCCAGATCCTGATGATTTGGATCATCTATAGGATGGCATTCCTTTGGAAGATAGGCTGAGAGGATTGTACATATGTCCTCCAAGTCTGGCTCCTCCTACCAAGCTCAAGCTTACTCATCAGCAGTGGCTAGCCATGAATAGTGTTCCATTATACAGGACACAACAAGTCTTCGCTGCTTATGAAAAAGCTCCTATAGGGATTTTTCCTCCTATCCCGAATTCTTCTCCTCCCGTAGCTACAGAGACTTATATTCTCATTCTCCTGTAGTTACAGAGATTTCTTCTTCTTCCTCTGTTGAACCACCTGTTAAGAGTCCGCTACCTACTCACTTGTACAGTCAGCAATCTGTCCTTCTCATGAAGAAGATGGGTTATGACTTTCAAAAGACAAAAGATTTGAATTATGATAAAGGAATACGACTTCCTTTACAAATTCAAAGTCAAAAATTAACTGTTGGATTGGGTTCTGAGGTTCCTTGCAAGAAGAAGGCTAAGGGAAGGAAGACTAAATCCTGCAATATGGTACTTCCTTCTTCTGAGTCTGAAGAAGAAACCTGTGCTGGTACAAGATCTGGGAGAGAGTACCACAAAGATTATGAAGGATCCTCCAAAGAAGCAGAGGATATTGAAGCACCACCAACTCAACCGTCTTCTGTTCCTGCTAAACCATCTGTGGTTGAAAAGGGAAAACAGAAAACAGTACGCTTTGACGTCCCGTTGAAGTCTTCTTCCAGTCAGGAGGTGGTGATGAAACCCTATAAATTTGATATTCTAGCCCAGTTAGCTAATACTCCGGCTAGACTATCTATCTTCGAGTTGCTTCGTCTTTCTAAAGAAAGTCGCGAAACCTTAAGTGAAGCTTTGCTGCAAGCTGACTCCTGCTTAGCTCAACTCAAGACTCCTGATATTATACCAGTGTCATGCCCACAATGCCATAGTGTGATGGAGGTAATTCCTAATATTACTTTCACACAAGAAGATATGCTGTTGAAGCATAACAAGCATGACAGGCCTTTGTGCTACACTGGGTATATTGAATCCACTGAAGTTGACAGGATTTACATTGATCCTGGGTCTTCTATTAGCATAATTCTTCAAAGTATGCTAAGACCGTTGAGGATTCCTACTAGTGACTTGACTTACACTAGTACCACAATAGTTGGTTTCAACTCTGGAAAGAGTAAACCACTGGGGAAAATTCGTCTGAAGATTCAGATTGGTGATCTTCGAACTATGGCAACATTCTATGTTATTAATTCAGACGTATCCTACAATATCCTTCTTGGAAGACCGTGGTTACATGAGCATAACATCGTGCCTTCAACTCTCCACCAATGCTTCAAGTACGTGGATTCCCAAGGGGTTGTGAAGACTGAGTTTGCTGATATCAATCCTTTCAAGGGTGTCGAAGCCTATTTTTCTGATTCAATGCTCTACAAACAAGAACATGTGAAAGAGATATCAGACATAGCGGAAGATCGATCATCTGCCGAAGATCAGTCTATTAATGAAGATTCGCCAGAAGAGCAACCTTTGAAGATCAAAGTCAAAGGGCGAATCCAACCCCAACCTGTCAACAATCAACCTCTGATGATCAAGGTCAAAGGAAGAACTCAAGCTTCATCTGAGGAATCAGTGAATATTCCTGCTAAGAGCCAAGTTTAACCTCTTATGATCAAGGTCAAAGGGCGTACTTCTCGTACGAATGATCCAGAACTACCATTGATCGTCAATCTTGGCAAGTCTACGCAGAAGACGGATGATGGTCCATTAGTGATTAATCCGAAGCGTAGCAGTCAAATTGTAAATGATGTAAATATTGATCATTTTGTACTTTTTGATATCAATGAAGATTTCCTTTTTGAGTATATGGCTGTCAAATTTGTTGAAAGAATGACTTTATCTTCTGATGATCAAAGTCATCAGTATAAAGACGACATAGACACAGAGGAAACCTTATACATTGACCATAAGAAAAATTTCTTTCCTCATCATGTCGATGTTGGACCTTATGCTCAAAGGTTCCTAACATCTTCTCCCTATCTTCTTCCTGTAGTCGCTTCATCACAAGCTTGTGTAACTTATAGACGTCACGAAGAATCTTATTTCGTGATTCCGTCTGATAAGAAAAACAAGCATCAAATTGTGTTTGGCCTAGCTAGAAATATCCCTGTTGTTCAAACGGATGATCTTAGAGATAAAGATAAAGAAAGAATCCGAATTGACAAATACAGTCAACAATCTCTCAAGATTATCCAGAATATGGGATAAGATTTGAAGACTTTGCAAGGTCTTAATCAAGACAAGGGTAGACGATTACCATTATGTGGTGATCCGTTTTACCAGAAAACTCGTCATGGGTTAGGATATGATCCGTCCCACATGTTTAATGACGATATACAAGAAGAATTCTCCTTTAGCTCTTCACAATCATCAGATTCGGAAGAAATCCAATTCATCGAAGCTGATACGTCTCACTCCTCATATGTTAGAGGAGGTTATTATGATGAATATGAGCAAATATTTTTTGTCAACATGGTTCAAACTGATGGTTACTACAAGAAAATTGATTTTTTCCAAAATTTTGTAAACGTCAAAAAAAGGTCAAAAAACATTGGCACAGGAATTCCCGACATTTTTTCAACATTTTAGACAAACGTCGTCGTTGCCGTAGTTAGAAATTTACGACGTTTTAGATAAACGTCGGTATAGGTAAAGACGACGTTTGCAACAACGTTTAATAAATGTTGGCAATTGTGCAATAATGGGTAATAATTTTCTAACGAATAAATAAAAACATCGGAAACTAAACTTCTTTTCCAACCTTTTGCAAAAACATTGGAATTTGCTTTTCCAACCTTTTCCCAATAATTTCTCAACGTTTTAACATCAACGTCGGTATAGATAAAGCCATTTTAATTAAAATCTATAATTTGAATATATTTGCCATGCACTTGTATTCAACTGACTTCCTAATAAGTAATTAAACTATACTCCAATTAACATTATACATTCAACAATATATAATTAACAAAATAAACTTTTATTGATCAAAATATAACATTTTACTATACAATCGAGTTCACAAAATAAAACAATTCAAAATACAACATTTTTCTCATTATTGTGCAGGATCAACCAATTAGATGTACATTCCTTCTTCCTATCTTCAAATTTGTGAGTATATCAGCCTCGCTCCTTTGCATGTATAACCAGCAGGTGCAATGTACTCGACCCAAAAATTTCTCCACCACCAGGTTTGGTTGTCCATCATTGCCATCAAGACTACAAGCATCTCCTTCCTGAACCTTACTCTTTTTCTCAGACAGAGACCATATTGGGCTTGCGTCTGGATGAAGTGCATCTCCATCGTTATCCTCCATGCAGAATCCACCTCCACTTAGAAGGTGGTCTCTAAAGAAACCATAAGGGTATTGATTATTACCTTCCTGGTGAACAGGAACATCTCGAAGAAACCTAATATCCGTTGCCTTGATCAACAGGTTCTTGCAACATAGCAACAGCATTTGAGCCATCATCCTCATGTTCTATATTCTTTTCTGTATATACTACATGCTTCCGTCGTCGCATTGATTGAGCGTAGGAAAAATAAAAATAGGGACAATCAAAAGAGAGAAAAAAGGGGGGGAAAAATTATATGATAAAGATGCTTGATTAGAATCAAGCTCATAACAGAAAAATAATGCATATATCCATAACACTTTGGCAGTAAAACACGCCAAATGCTAATTCCAGCTACAATATCTATCAAATTATGCATAGCTACGTATATCCTTCCTAATAAAAAAAAAAGAACAAACTGTCAACATTCAAAATAATAAAATATTAATATTATGCAAGCATAGAAACAAACCTGTGAGTATTTGGAATTTAAAATAAGCCAAAACAATATGACATGTACTCATAGAAACATGAAAATAAAACAAAATAGTTCATTCAGTACCAAGTACAAAAATAGCTTCAAATAAAATTATAGCATGGATTCTAAAAGAAAATGAATTTAGCTGAAAGATATTACGAGACATGAAGTTATTCTACTTACATCTATGGTATCAACAATAGCATATGCCTTAGCAGTTTCTGATCCAACAGTCTCATTCTTGTCACTCTGGATGAACAAAACAACCATGTCAATCAACAAATATAAAAACAAGTATTGTGCAAGCCCAATGCAGGGTTCTTGCTGCCATTGAGATCTCTTGTTGCCTTGTTGAAGTTCTTGTATCGCTGACATTTTTTACCAATATGTTATCCATTACAAAGAGAAGAAAACTGGTAAGATCATGAGCACTGTAACTATTGTTCATAATATATATTTTCTGCTTCTTCTACTCTTACAATGAAAATCAGAAAAAAATAAATTTGTAACTATTGCTTGTGTTTTATGGACTAATAAGTTGATAGTGTGGCTCGTAAGCATTTTGTTTATTCGACAATAAAAGAGGAAATTATTTGGATGCTTTGGTTGGAAATACATTGGTTATAAGGATGGTTTTTAAAAAACCAAGAAATATAGAAGGATCACTAATGAAAATGTTAATGTCTCACATGATTAGTTTGACTGGTTTAGGTGAGTTTGGTTGTACTACTCACCACACCAGTGCATGCATTCTCAAGTATTGATCCTTGCCCTTACAGGTGCTGGAGATGCATCAAGAACTCCGAGACAGTAAAAGCATTTGATTTCCAATTCAACGCACTACATTTTTGTAGAAGGTGTTTACTTAATATCGTAAGTATGGATATGATGTATGGAACTCTTAGTTGGAATAATTTATTGGTTGTAATCATGATTTTTTAGATGGATTGATCATCTTTGGAACAACCTTAATTTCATTCCTCTGCAAATGTTATTCCAATTAGCTCTAAATGTTCATAATGTAATTCAATTTTTCTTCTTAATTTTGTTGTTCATATTGAGTAGTTAACAATACAAGTAATATGAAATTTCTCGTATCTATCATCTTTTATAGAAACTTGACAAATCAAATGTACAAGTACACAAAAATCCATGTATTATATATACTAGTTCTGCTACATTAGTTCTGCACCTACATGTTAAACCATTTGCTAGTTCTGCTACACTCTTAGGTTCCAAGTTTTGTTTGTCCTCATTACCAACACCTTTCGTTGCCTAGTTGCAACGAATCTGGCGACTGCCAAGCTACTTACCTGAACAACAAAAGAACTATTTGGTGAAACTCACATTTGCCACAATCTCAAAAATGGACAGATATATATGAAGTTATGAACTTCTATGCAAAGATGATGGAACATAAATTCTTTTTCTTACATTCTTAACATGCTGCCATATCATACATAAATAGATGAAGCGGAAAAAAATCATATAAACCATGTAATTGATCTCACAACTATGAAATGGCAAATATGAACGAGTAACCAATATTCTAAATATCTTTCAAAACAAATATGAAGCTGTCAAACAACTACAGTAGAATCTAATCAGATCTAACCACATAAGAGAACAAATTGGAGATAAAGAGGAACTTGATGTCCTTGATTAGAAAATCTACAGAGGTAGAATCCTGAGAGTGCTTAAATGAATTATAACTACATAAGAAACTTACCAGTTACGTCATTTATTGCACTTTGTGCATCCTGCAAACAAGATATGCATGATCAAAGAATCATAAGTAGTTTATAGGAAATATCAAGTAGATCAAATAGCTTACTAAACCTGTTGGTTCAGAAAAGAAACAAAGCCAAGCCCCCTTGAACGTCCAGTCTTTTGATCCCACAAGACCCTTGCATCCCTACACAAAATATTTGTTAAAGGGCCTCATTGTTAGTGAAAGACAGATATTTTCAGGTACAAAGAAAAGGTAATAGTAAATAACCTCCAGCCACAAACGTGCTCTTATTTCATCTCTAAGCATGTCTTTCTATTCATCAAACAAATGTTCCATGGTAAGTAGTATAACAAACAATAAAGATCAAATGAAACTTAAGAGCAGCTGGAATATACAGAAAAACAAGCAAACAATGTGGCATGTGTAACCTCAGGGCTAAGATCTCCAACAAAAATGTTATAGTGTCCTAAAGATAAAAATAGCAACATCTCAGCCATTAGTATCAATACTCATGGAAAATCTCTACTAAGATGAAACTAAAAACCACTGGTGAATATGAGTAACTAAATTTGAAACCTGATGTGTCCTCCCTCTGCCCACTGGCATATGCCCAATTAAGCTTTATTGGCTGCCCAAACCTGAAAATTTTCAACTAAAAAGTTGATAAGCATGAACAAGAAAACAAGACTAGATAGCATTTTACTTACAATTGCCTCCCATTGAGACTCACAATGGCAAGTGCAGCAGATCTGCGATGAAATTAGTCAAGAAAACTGAAGGATTACTGCAAAATAACAAGTGAACAATGTAAACGGTTCGATTTTTGGTTTTGAGAAATACGGTTTACGGTTATTTCGGTTTTCATATATTGGGTTCGGTTTGAACCGAACCGAACCGTTGCCCACCCCTAATAGCAACGATAACAGAACAACCAAACTAAGCTTCGGCTCGGACAACCAAACCACATGGGTGGGCCTGAATGTTCTAAATGGTGATTGTCTAGTATTCTGCACTTGAAGTTAATTTAAGGGTTATTAGAAGATGTTCAATAATGGATGTATATGAATATGATAAATTAACGTTGCATGACACATATATCAGTTGTGAAAAATATAAAGTAGTTTGATCCTTGTGTACCACACCTTGAATGTCCAGAATGGTGGTTCTCTGGTCGATGTGTCACTTCGCTGCAAGAGAGCAAGCTGGGAACTTGACAGTAAAGATTCTTTCAAACTCCTGATGTATCATTGAAAAATATTCTTACAATGATTTAGTGATAACCTCCTCCAAAATGGTTGTTCTCTAAGATTCTTTGTACGGAGCAAGTCATATGCAGCTGTCGGTATCCTGATTGTTAGAAAAAAAAAACATTGCCTTTGATTGCAATCAATTATCATTTTGTGCAAAGAAACAAAGCAAAAGCCTACTGTTCTTTACTAGAGTGTCAGCTACAATTCAGTCCGCTAGTTTAGACAATTACATACTAACAAGATGTATTCTACCTATGTAACCTAAAATCGACACATCTGGATATATGGAGTTGGCCAGAAACTAATCAATCAACAAGATTACAATATTTTAATCCCTACAAAAATGCAAAGAATTATGAGCAAAATGGTTAATACGAGACAACCAAGGAGGTGACATAACTGACCACAAAAGATTTAAGTACATCTACCAAGAATTCTAATAGAGAAGTTATGTTATAACAACAACATTCCACTGTGTATATCAAGCTCCCTCTAATATAAAAAATTGTAGTAAACTTTTTGAACTATCTCAGTTTTATATTAATTTATGTTCTCTCTCTCTCTCTCTCTCTCTCTCTCTCTCTCTCTCTCTCTCTCTCTCTCTCTCTCTCTATATATATATATATATATATATATAAAAAGAAAGTGAGAATATGTTCTTCATTACTACATTATGTAAAAGATCAAATCACATCTAATATAAGATATAAGTTATAATATTAGCTACGAGATAAATACCATAGAAGAAGGTATTCAAGTTACCAAACCAAAATGTACAACAAGAATAAATCAAGCATAATTGGAACAAACCCAGTTATATCTCACCCATATGATACAATTAAGATACATTCGAACAAGAAGGGTATCAAAATTACGAAAACACATGTAAGACCAAACCATTGACTAGCCCTTCCTGGTTATATTTATTGCATTAAGAATACGCAATGGATCGATATAGGCTCAAAACAAATGACAAGGGGAAACAATTTCTTTTTAGGAACTAATAGGAAAAAAGGAGAAAAGTGACAGGCCCTAATAACCCTACAGAGACCAACTTAAGGAACTATGAACTGAAGAAATTCTCAAGTAGTAGTAAGTGTAGGTTTATTATGTGCAAGTCTTTGAAGGCAATAAAAGGAAGTCCATTGTCCATATGGAGTGAGCGAGAACGACCCAAATGTGATGATAGATTGGTATTTGAGGGACAATACTCAATTTCTTGATAGCTGGAAAGGATACCTCGACAAATACTCTATCCTGGTTCTTCTAGATGATATGCAAACACCCATTAGTACTGGAAAAGATGGTAAGCGAGATAAAGATGTAGTAGGATCAAGAATGCTACAAAATTGATCATTTTGCCACAAACTAACTGACGAAGTCATTGACAGGATAATTATCTGCATGCGGCTCTGGCCGAGACACCCCGACTATATCCTATAATTCTGGCGATATAATGTTGTTCCGGCTATATTTTGTTAACGGTTAAATTATCTATGCACATTACCTGGAAAGAATATTTTACTTCTCTAGACATGTTTCATACATTAAAACAAATTTCAGTCATTAATTGTTTTCTCCACAAAAGTTATATATTAAACATTATTTACATGTTCGGAGGGAATCTTGTACACACAGTAAAGTAGTGTCAAGAATTCAATACTGGTGTCATCTTGCCCCCACTATGTTGCCTAGGAATATCCTTGATTCAAAACCTAGAGCAGATTCATGTCTGTCATAAATTAGGCTATATCCAAACATATTATTTTGAAAGGAAAAAACTACATTTTGAATTGCCAATTGATGATATATTGTATTTTGTATTTGTACTTTTCAAAATTTTCTTCTTTGAAACAATAACCTTATACAAATGAAAACACGCATAACTAGTTGATCACCTAGCACTAAAACTGCATTATGGTTTGCTTCTTAATTATTTTGCTAGACATACAAGTTTCTCTCATCTAACATCAATAGGGCCATTTTACTTATGACAACGATTAAGCGGGTACAAGAATCTTCTTAGGGAAGGAATTTGCCTATCGACAGATGAAGATCATGGCTTCCATCATCCTCCACTCTTTCAAGTTCAAACTCTAGGATAAATCAGTGAATGCCACATATAGAACCATGTTTACACTATATATGGGCAATAGATTTCCTCTTATTGCAAGTCATAGGTTCAAGTAAGCTTTGTTTAGGCCTTGTTCGTACATTAGAATATCAAAAGCAACGGAAAGAAACACCTAGTCATTAACATGTTTGAATAGGTAGAAACATATAATCACTCCTGCTACTTGAGTGAAGTATATGCAGACTAAATCAACTATAGTTAAACCAGTTTGGTAATCTTGAATAGGCAGATTTGATCAAACCGCAACAGGGCTTGTATTGAACCTTGGTCTTGTTTGGACAGAATTAGTGTTCCATCAGATCAAACTTGGGAGAAACATCATTTTGTCCTTCTGTTGAGTTCAGTGTTATCAGGAGAAACATCGTGATAACCTTAAATAGCTAAAATACAGTTGTTCCTTATTCAAAACCTACAACATAAGGCTTGGTAATCTTGAATAGGCAGATTTGATCAAACCGCAATAGGGCTTGTATTGAACCTTGGTCTTGTTTGGACAGAATTAGTGTTCCATCCGATCAAACTTGGAAGAAACATCATTTTGTCCTTCTGTTGAGTTCAATGTGTTCATCTATAAACATCAACTTCTGCATCTATAGACGGTGGTAACATTGTCAAAACACATGACGTAGGACAAACACCTAATAGTTACACCAGTAATGTATAATAGCAATAGAATAGAGCGAGCAACCACAAACATCAATTAAGGCTGGGTTTGACATTGCTTTATCATGGCCGCTTTTGCCTTTCTGAAAGCAGCCCCCAAAAGTTGTTTGGTAACAGCTTCTGAAAACTTTCTGAAAGCTAGTTCAACTTTTGGGCAGTTCTTGAGAGCAGGGGAAGCTGCTTCTGCTTATGCATCTGCTTTTTAGAAAGCAGCAGGCCAGCAGCAAAGTCAAACCAAACCTAACAGGGCATGAACGTTAGAAACCTAAGGTTTCATAGTACTAGAACATCATCCTCAACATGCATGTGGAATCAAATACAAATTGTAGATGTTGGTTCAGTTTGGACTAGCCAAATCTTTGAGCTATTTTTCCTAATAACTCAAACCAGATCATCAAGGAATTTCTTCCTTGTAAGTTATAAGTACTATCAAGTAATTACGGAAGTATTCTGCAAAAAAAGTTTATGTTTTGTATACTTTGCATGCAAAATTCTGAGAAAATCTCACATCATGACATCATGTAAAATGACTAAAAGTATTATATCTGCAAGTTCACAAAGTATACCAAATACCCTAGATCCTGGAACTGAACAAGTACAAAAGCAAAGTGAAACTAACCTTGAGCTCTTGTTCAGAGCTTTTGAGCCTTTCAGTGTAGTCTTGTGCTTGTAGAAAACATTTATGCAGTTGGAACAGGAAAAAAAACAGACATCAACTGAAAGTCTCAAACTACTAATCATGCTAATATCAAAAAATGTGTATCAGTTAACATATTACTATGATCTACCTTTGTTAGTAAAGATTGCCGTTGAGAAGTGAGCTTCTTTGCAGTAATTAATGAATCCTCTAGTTTCTGAGAATATAAAGACAAAATACTGCCATATGTAAGAAACCAGATATTTCAACTGCATAATCTTTGCATGGTCAATCTGCCAAAACCTTACAGTAGACATGGTTGCCACAATGAGACAAAAGTTACCTTGGACTTCTTTTCTAAATCTGAAAGAAGCTTCTGGTTCTCCTCTACATTCTCCTCAATCAGAACTAGCTAATAAATGCAATAACATCAGATTTCTTGTTTATTCTTAGTTCTATAGAATTGTAGGAAATGCTTGTTGCTAACAGAAAAGATGTTCATTTCCAGTGACTACATACAATAAGGATACCAAATTGATCAAACGAATAGTGCTAATTACAAGACGACAACAAACAATAGCAACCCATCTACAAGATAAAAAATCTATACAGGGAAGCTGAGCCATGATTGTCTAGGGAATGAGGACAAGAGTTACCAAATTCATGATATGTAGTATATACTCAAAGTAACAAGTTTAGAACCATTAAACTTGGCATTTTCAAATGTTTCCTTCTAAAGAAAGGGTAATAATTCTAGCTTACCACTAGATACAGACTAAATTTTGACTGCAAAAGGTATAGCATGATTAATCAAGTAATATACAAGCACCTCTTTTTGAAGCTCCTCACGCCTCTGAATAGAGATATGTAATTCCTCTCTCACCTAATTAACATATTAGAAAGAATGGAGAAGCCAAAGTTAATCTTATCATAAAAAATAATGTATGCTAAATCTAATGTACTTTTTACCTGTCGTTGATACTCATCACTAGAATTGGATGACAATTCTCTACTTCGACGACGATCTAGGCGAGCACCACTATAAATTATAAAAGCAAAAAATAAGTCAACACATTGGATGGGCAATGTTTATCAACCAACAGAGGTTTGGATAATAGACAACTTAGTTCACCTCATATATATAACAAAGGTAGTGACTTCAGAATGATAGCTTAACCAATCGAGATGAGCAGAACAAATGTGGCTCAACTTACAATTCTTGGGACGTGAATACACAATTCTAATTTTAGATATTCAGAAAGGGAGAAAAAAAAAACTTTCTTCCTCGATGATATTGATCCTTTGTAAAAGTGTGAAACGATTATGTGCATTTAAAAATAGTATCAAAAGTTGTACGCATAGTAACTAATTAACTGGCAAGTAGTTACTGTTTAATCATACCTTTTCACCTTACATAAACTACATCACGTGTATCATTCAAAATCCAAGCTGATACAATGAAACAAGCTTCAAATTCTCTGTATCTAAATTTGTATTGTCTATCTCGATGAGTACCGGTATTTAGCAGTTGTGGTGGAGTAGTCGGTTTCAGCTCATATGATAAAAATTTAAAATCTTTAGAAGTATCAGATCAAAAATACCATAGTTTTTGTCATGTGTTGGGCACTAATACAGCCAACACTCCTTTGATGTATACAGTGCCTCAGTTTTAGTCATAAAGAACTATAACATTCAGAGAGTTAACAAATCATTCGATAACAAAATGAACAGCTTAATCTGCTGCTTTCAACAGCAGCAAGGTCACACGTCTCTCTAAGACCTCATCTTTTTCAAAGTGATGAAGGATTCTCTCCAAAGTTGCAGGAGGTTATCTTTACAAGCACAAACATAAGGATTATTTAGAACTATATCCAACTTTTTCATTAAACTTAAAATATTTTCGTTAGAAGAATAAATATCGCATTTAACTTCCTCAATGCCTTCACAGAACCCTTTATTTTGAGCATCTAGGTAGATCAACTTCTTTATAAGCATGCAAAGGCACGCTACTGAAATCAATTATATGATGAATTTCCAACACAATCAATTCTCATTGCTTTTTCCCCAGTCAATTCTGAGTGCCAACATGCTGGTTACATGGTTCTCATTAACAGTGTTTTCCTTCAGTATATCCAGAAACTTATTTTCATATTTATTCAACTAGGAAAATTTAAAGAAGGATACGGTTTTTGTTAGTGTTAGAGACGACATGGCCCTGAACAGAATTGAATGGAAGAAAAGGATTCAATCAGCCAAACCCAAAAATTTGGATAAAGGCTTTGTTGTTGCTGATGTTGTTGTAGAATCTAGATTGATTTTGTCCATGTACACAAGATGCCCACATCATAGATTGACCGATGTCCATGTAAGCAGATGTCCATGTCTCGCAAACTAATCGACTTCAGTCCAATTTATCAGCTGCTAACAACTATCTACAAAATAGTGGTCGAGATGATTGGTTGAAGTCACACTAACAGGTGTTGTTGGGTAAACCCATACCTTATTAACCATTAGCATTACTAAATACAGGAAACTAACATCTCCTTGCCTCAACCCCAATCTACTGTGATCAAAGCTATTGCTCTCCTCTCCTGCTTTCGATTGAGGCTACCTGTTATGGCAGCGATTGCATCAACAACACCAGAAGCCACCGACAGCCACCAAAGGCTTCAGTAAGTGTTCTCACAATAGTTAATCTTGCTTTTTCTTCTCTTCTAATCCTCTTCACCCTAACTTCTGCAAAAATCCTGCTACATTAACAAAATCTAGCAACCACCACTGAAAATGGTAATTGTTGTATTTTCGTTAAATTATGACAATAGTTGCTAAGATTATATTTACTGAAAGAAATTTACTTAACAATATATTAAGATAACAATTTAAAATTAGTTTCAGCAAATTATCTCTACTCTTCTTCTTGAGATGATATACCTCAAGATCCTCAAACTCTGCAAAAAGAAAAAAAATCTAGTTAGTCAATGAATTATGATTCCCAGACAATTGCATATTATTAGGAGGATAAAGTGAGATGAAAGTAATGTAAATGACATTCTAATATTAATATAACAATATCTAGAATGACTGTCCAATTTCTAAATTAAGACAAATGTAACATCAATATAACAATATATTATGTATTAAAAAGAACATTATAACATCTATATAGCATTGTCAAAACAATGCATATCCAAGATGATGTTGCTAAGTTACAAGCAAATAATAAGTTGCATCAAAAGAAACATACCAATCTTGATGTTCCCCATAGTTAGATGGAGTCCTAGACGTCAATGAATTGAATTGGAGGGCAGCTCTTTGAAAGGAGAAGATGATTAAACAGAAAAGTAAATACTAAAACTAATTTGTAGAAACCTAAACAACAAAACTAAAATACTAGTCTTGCATGATAAGTTGGCCGGAGTTCCGACCGGTGACTTGGAAAGTTGGGAGTGGTTGATGAAGGAGGTTTCACAAAGGGCCTGCGGGAGTTGGAAACATTCCTGTTATAGGGATTTCATATTAAACACGATTTATTCATATTAATCCTTCACTTACTACGAGAGTATTTTTTTTGTAGGAATTTTATATTAAACACGATTTATTCAATCAATGTACTTTGTTTTACTATGTAGTTAGCCTTTCTATGACAGTAGTTTGAAATATTAATGTATCAAACAAGAACACTTCTAGTTCTGAATATGTTTTTTTTTCTAACTATGAATGAAAAATAGGATATACGAATTACAAAGGAAAGAGAAAAGGTTGTTCTTGGTTTCCTTGGAGTCTCAGAGGTTCAGCTTGCAGTTCTCATTTTCATCACATCAGACTCTTCCTATTCCTTTGATTTAGCTCTTCCAATTTTGTTGGATGAGTTAGTTACCCGTATTGATTCCTTCTCTCCTAAACATATTAATAACTTAAGAAATCATAATCTACTTTTGAAATAGTTATATCATTTAAATAATGAAATGAGCAAAAAGACAAACAGTTGGCGAGCATAGGCCAATGCTTACTCGTATCGCGGCAGGTCGACGATGTACCAGCACCTGTTGACGAGTAAGTGGTTCATGAGTTGGGTCTACCTGGTGGTGAGTGTGAACTCCTTCCGGCACTCGAGGGCGTTAATGAGGGAGGACCTGTCGAATTTGTCGTGATGCAGACGTCCCTTGCGCAGTTGCGGAGGGTAGGGCTGCTCTTGATGACCATAAACTTTCGAGGGGACTAGCATCCTATTTTTCCCTTGCATCGGGGAGTCAACCGGTTTTTCAGCTAACGATGGCTGGACTTTGAGGAGTTCCAGTATTCAGATCCGCGTCAATGATGATGTAGGAGGATTCGTAGCCCATGTACTCGAGGCGTCGAACGTTCGAAACCTAACAAATAGGAAGTCGGGAATGTGCTCTTCTCTCTGGCCACATTATTTTAGGTAGGCAGAAGAGAGAGTGGGGGGAGGGGTTGTGCCTCTTCTCTCTGGCAACAAGTTTTTTGGATGTGCATTTTTTGGGCAGCAAAATAGTGGCGGGAATGTGAAATATGTGAGGGAAAGTAAAATAATGATAAAATGGTTCCCTTTTACAACATTCTACATTTTTTTTAATAAATCTTCGGTAATTTTTTCTACGTTTAAGACAAACGTCTAAAAAATGCCTATAAATCTTATCGTTTAATGTAAAATGTCGGGAATTGCTTACCTAAGCCGACTTGATCATAAACGTCGAAAATAAAACGTCGATAATCATCGATGTTTAAAAGCAAAAGTTGGTATTTTTGAATGTTTATTGTAAAACGTCGGTATATCATGCATAAGCCGATGTTCCTATAAATGTCGGAAGAAAAAAACGTCGAAAAAGCCATGTTTTCTTATAGTGGGTGAATCTGAACCATTAAGAATGATCCTTGGGCTCAACAGATGGACACTCAATGGGAACTTCATTTTGAACAGCGACAGCCACCTACAGAGGATGAGATTGTCCAGATTGATGTTGGAGATGGAACTACGTCCAAACCAATATTCATCAGTAAAAACCTTTCTGAAGATGAAAAGGAAGAGTTGATAAAACTGATCAAAGAATATATTGATATCTTTGCATGGAGTTATGAGGATATGCCGGGTCTAGATCCTAAAGTTGCTACTCATAAACTCAATATTCTTCCTAATGCCAAGCCTGTAAAACAACAGCAACGGCGTTTTCGACCATATATGATGGATACAATTGAGGCAGAAGTCAAAAAGCTGATCACATGTGTCTTTGTTCGTGAAGAACAACACCCGGACTGGGTTGCCAACATTGTTCCTGTTATGAAGAAGAACGAAAAAGTCTGAGTTTGCATAGATTTTCGAGATCTTAATACAGCTTGTCCAAAGGATGAATTTCCACTTCCGATTACCGATGTCATGATAGACAATACATGCGATTTTGAACGCATGTCTTTCATGGATGGATTCTCAGGATACAATCAAATTAAGATGCATCCAGAAGATGAGAAGCATACTGCTTTTTGTACACCCCTTGCGGTTTACTGCTATACGGTTATGCCGTTTGGTCTTAAAAATGTCGGTGTCACGTATCAACGGGCTATAAGCAACATCTTTCAAGAACATCTATGGAAGACAGTTGAATATTACGTAGATGACATTGTTGTTAAGACTCGATCAAAAGATGATCACATTCAAGATTTGAAGACAGTATTTGAATTGATGCGTCGTCATCAATTGAAAATGAACCCTACTAAGTCTTTCTTAGGGGTTTCAAGTGGCAAGTTTTTGGGATTTGTCATCACTTTTTAGGGTATTTATATTGATCCTGATAAGGTTAAAGCAATTCTTGAAATGCGTCATCCTCGTAATCTGAAAGAACTCCGTGGCTTTCAGGGTCGCATTTCTTATATTAGGAGATTTATATCTAATCTCTCTGGGAGATGTCAACCTTTCTCCCGTCTATCAAAGAAGGGTGTATCATTTGTTTGGGATGAAGCGTGTCAGAACGCCTTCAATGACATCAAGCAATACCTTACAAATCCACCTGTTCTGGTACCTCCAGTGGTAGGAAGACCATTTTTGCTATATGTTCGAGCCTTGGATCATTCACTTGGTGCTTTTTTTGCACAAAAAAGTAATATGGGACATGAACAAGCAATTTATAATCTTAGCCGAATGATGGTCGGAGCTGAACACAGGTATACTCCTGTAGAAAAGGAATGTTTGGCTTTAGATTTTACTGTCCAAAAGACAAGACATTATGTGACAGGACAGACTATTCATGTCATCTCCAGAATAAATTCCATTCGGGTGTTGATGAGAAAACCAAGCATTCTTAACTCCAGGTTAGCTACCTGGGCGATGTTACTCACTCCTTATGACATGGTTTATGTACCTCAAAAATCAGTAAAGGGTCAAGCATTAGCTGATTTCTTAGCTGCTCACCCTATACCTGAAATATCGAAGTTATATGAGGACATTCCAGATGAAGTCGTGGATTGCAATATGACTTTGAAGGATGACATCTGGCAATTATATTTTGATGGAGCATCACGGGTTGGACCTAAAGGTAGTATTGTCTCTGGGAAATCGTCTTGGTTTCTCCTGATAATATGGTCATATACCGTGCCTATTCTCTCAATGAGCCATGCTCCAACAATGTAGCAGAATATAATACTCTATTGATTGGTCTCCAAGTAGCAAAACAATTGGATATTGAATCCCTACAAGCTTATGGAGATTCTCAACTGATTGTTAATCAAGTTAGAGGGACTTATGAAGTCAGAAATCTTGATCTCATCCCTTATCATCAAGTGGTAATCGAGTTGGTCCTTTCATTCAAAGGATTCTTCATCGAATTCGTACCACGTTCTCAGAATGTAGAAGCTGATGCTCTTGCTAGCTTAGCTGCAGACTTGGCTGTTCCAATTCGAAGACAAAATACAATTACTTTATTAGACCGAGACTTATTCTGTGTCAAAAATAATCTGTATATTGAACAGAGTTATACTACAGAGTTAAGTTTCCAACAGAGGGATTGGAGAAGTCCATTCATTGATTATGCGGTTCATGGGATTTTACCTGAAGATCCAAAAGAAGCTGCGTCAATTAAGAGACGATCATTTCGTTTCTATTATGATTCGTCTTTACATATGCTATACCGTCGTTCATATGATGGACTCTTGATGTGTTGTCTCTCAGAAAGTGAAGCCAAACAAACACTCCGAGAAGCTCATGATGGTGTCTGTGGTGCTCATCAACCAGGTCCGAAGTTACAAGATCGCATTCGAAGAATGGGGTATTATTGGCCTTCTATGATAGCAGATGCTGTTAATTATGCCAGAAGGTGTAAAGCATGTCAGATTCATGCTGACTTTATTCACCAACTTTCTGAATTTCTACATCCTACAGCAGCTTCTTGGCCCTTCGAAGCTTGGGGCATGGATATTATTGGGCCTATTAACCCCCCTTCTGTTAAAGGACATCGGTTTATATTGGCTATAACCGATTACTTTTCTAAGTGGGCAGAAGCAGTTCCCCTTGCTGAAGTAAAAACATCTAATGTGATCAGCTTCATTAAACACCATGTCATTTATCGTTTCGGGATTCCTCGACGGATAATTCATGACAATGGACCACAATTTGCCAGTCAGACATTTTATCGATTCTGTGATAAGAATCGAATTCAAAATCTAGCTTCTACAACTTATAATCCATCTGCTAATGGTTTAGCCGAAGCTTTTAACAAGACGATCATCAAATTTCTCAAAAAGTTTGTCTCTTCTAATAAACGTGATTGAAATGAGAAACTTGGAGAATGTTTATGGGCTTATCGTACAACAGTCCGAACTCCTACTAGTTTTACACCATTTTCACTGGTTTATGGATGTGAGGCTGTCCTTCCATTGGAAATCCAGATTCCATCTCTTCGAATAGCCATTGCTAATGAGCTAACTATAGAGAATAATGATCGCTTACGACTCCAAGAACTTGAAGGATTGGACGAGAAGTGTCTTCAAGCACAACAGCATATTGAGCTATATCAAGCCCGTATATCTCGAACTTTCAATCGTAAAGTTAAAGAGAGGGTATTCAAGGTTGGTGAGCTGGTATTAGCTGTTCGAAGACCGATGGTGATGACTCACAAAAGCAAAGGGAAATTCTAAGCAAAATGGGAAGGCCTTATGTAATCAAAATCGTGTATTCCAATGGCGCCTATCGGTTATCCAATCCCAATGGAGATCTACTCATGATGCCGATCAATGGCAAATTTCTTAAAAAGTACTATATATAAAAAAAGAGACAGAATGAAAATAAAATCTTTTTTATTATTATTTTTGTTCAGAACGAATGATTAAGGACGAGGACCACTGCCTTCCTTATTAAATACATAGTCGGCCAATGCATCGAAGACGTCATTGCCTGAGTTCACGAAAAACTTGCTGGCAGCCATCCTCAGCGCCTCTTCTTCAGGAGTTTTTTCTGGCTCTACTGAGAAAGTGAGGATGTCTTATGGTGGCTTGGGCGTAGAAGAGATTTCGCCTATTTTGGTTGGGCCTGACACAATTGGCTTAACGGGGCACGTCTGGATGACGTCCTCAACCTTCATGGAGACTTCATTCTTTTGCTGCACGTCCTTAGAAGACATTTTTGATAGAGGAGTGGAAATAAGGATGAAGCTTTACAAAAAGTTCTCATCTATTTATAGGAGAGAGCTATTAATGAACCAGTCTGGAAAATTGAAAACAACTTTTCATTTCCGAAAAGACCTGTTTATTCATTACATCAGATTCATCCATTTACTTCTGGAATTGAATTGATTTGTCTTTTCCCAAAAGAAACGTTGGTTCATTCATTCTTTCATCGATATTGGCATGACATCTGTCTTCTTTCCCAGCTACCAATGTTTGGTTAAGCTGGTAACTTGTCTCTTCGGAGAGAAATTTTAATCTTTTATCTTACCAGTTGGTATAAAAAGTTGGATTTATTATTTATCACATTCTTATGACCTCTGAATAAATATTAAATCTACTTCTTTTCCTATCTATCATGTCCATTTGCCCTCTGAATAGATAATAATCCAGTTTTCTTTGAGTTTTTATGATCTATCATGTCCATATTACCTCTGATAGTATTGTATACTCTAAACAGAAAATAAGATTTCATTATCTATCATGTCCATATTACCTCTGGATAGATACAATTTATTGAGTTTCGAAGACTTATCATGTCCATATTACCTCTGATAAGTATTTTCTATCTCATGCCTATTGTTTAATTGCAAAATAAATGATAGGATCACAAAACAAGTATTTTATTCATTTCTTAGATAAGATAAAAGGTTACAAAAGCTCCTTATTTTCCTAAGGTGGAGCAGAAACATCTTGAAGTATTTTTTGCAGTTATGCCAGGCGCCTATCACGAGAGCTCAATACTTTCTTAGTCGCTTCAGCATGTCGAGCTTCGGTAGTGCAAAGATTAGAAAGTCTAGCGAAGCTGATTATCAGATTATCCTTGGCTTCATCAAGGGTCTTGATAGTTAATTCAGCTCCGTAGGCCTGTTCTTCTAAAATAGAGCCCTGAGCAAGGTGCTGATTTCGAGCAGCGATCATCTGTTCCCTCTCTACCTTTAAGCGAGCCAATTCAGCTTCAACTTCTTGGATTTTATCATTCTGCTACTGAATCTCCTGGTTTAAGGTGTCATAGGCTGTTCTATGACCATCCATCTCGGGTTGTATTCCAACTAAAAAGGCTTTCTCTTTGGCAACCTTTATACTATAATCATGGAGAGCTTCATTATATCTTGTCTCCCAATCAAGATAATCAGCCGTTAAGGCGTCATACTCTTCTTGTATGAGACTTTCAACAGTCTCACTCGATAGCTTAAGATACTCTCGGATGTGCTGTTCAAGACCCTCCACAATTTTCTCTAATGTTGCTGCTCTCCCCGTATCATTGAACATAGCAACGTTCCTGATGGTAAGAGCCATAGACGCTTTCAAGCTCTCATAACTAAGGCCCTTATTCAGGACCATCTTGATTAGGGTCGCCAAAGTTTTATAAAAAGTTTCAGTATGAATCTCAACTAGGAGATTCATTTCTATGCTTGAACTTGGCGTCGCGGCAATATCTACTAGATCTTTTCTTTGGAGACTAGGAACAGATGCTGTTGGTGTGACAGCAGATTGAGATGAAGCTGTTGTTGTTACTATTATCACAGCCAGTTGATCCCTAAGAGCTTCAGGGGTTGTGTCTTCAACACTTGCAGATGTAGTTGCTCTGGTAGCAGGTTGAGATGAAGCCATTGTAGTTACTGCTACCAAAGCCAACTGGTTTCCAGCAGCTTCAGGAACAATGTCTTCAATGTTTGTTACTCCAGCCATTTCTGGAGCAGAAACTACTAGAGTTTCGGTGGCGGTGATAAGTGCGGGTGGAATGACGGTGATGGCAGCTAACTCAAGTTCAGGCATACTCTTCTCCGGAACTTCTATAGGATCAGTAGTAATAGCAGAGGGTGCTATCACAACATTCTCAGTTTTGGTTGGTAATTTGACTATGAAACTTCATCACCTCCTTTCACTTCTAGCTGTTTATGCTCTGGAGGTACTTCAAGTTCTTCATCAAGGCCAGTTCCTCCTTCAACAGCTGCTTCATGGTCTGCAGTTGGTTTTTCTGCAGCTTGTTCTTTTTCTCGGTTATCAATACGAGAAAATAATTCGGGCTGAGCCTCTGTTTCAACCTCTGCTTCAAGCTCTTTCTGTACTTCTTGTTGCTCATCTTCTGGTTGGATTACTTCTACTTCGTCTGAAGAAGAAGCCTCTTTATCAGATTCCTTGTTTTCCTTATAGATATCTTCTTGAGGAGAAGGAGGAGCCACAGGCTTTGGTGCAATGATGATATCTGCAAAATAAGCAAAATAAGTTAATATACAAAATCATGATACATAATTCCGTATAGGTTTTTTGTGTAGTACCTGGAGTATGTGCGTGTCGTTCAAGGTATGAATCATAATCACCATCCCAGTCATCATCATCAAAGTCGAGAGCCGGCTCGTCTGATGGGATACGGTCTCGATCAGCAATGTGTACAGCAGTAGCATCCTCCGTAATTTGTGCTTTTTTGGCAAAAATAAATGGAGTGAGGAGCTAAGGCGTCCATAAGATAAAAGTTTTACAACTTCTGATGCTGCTGCTGGTTGAGGTGTTGAAGACCCTTCTTCCGGATTGACTAAAGAGGAACCAATAAGTTGGTCCTCTTCGACCGAGATGTCATCTTCTGGAGTAAAGACTCTGGGTTTGGAAGGCCCTTTAGTAGTAGTCTTCTTCTTCTCAGGAGACTTCACTGGAAGAGTGGTAGCTGTAGTCTTCTTTCGTTTGCAGGTTTTTCCAATAACTATTAGTCCCGCGGCTATCTCCCCAGCTCCTCTAGGAATTACTGCCAGAAATTCATCTATAGCAGTAGTATTGTCTGGTACGTCAGGAGTTATTCTGATGGGTTCTTCAACATTTCCCTCCTGGGCCCATCGTAGACTTCCTTGTATGCTATAACCGTCTTCGAATGAGCAAATGGATGTATAAAAACGAGCATACGAGTGAAGTATACGTAGCTCAGTTGTACTAGTGGCTGTAGATATGTTGAATCTAGCACCAGTACATACAGTGCTGAAATATCTCCATGCTCGTGCACCGTCAATCAGCTTTCCATAATGATAGAAGCTGGTGGAAAGATTGCCAACGTGAAGTTGGTCATATCCAAACTGGCGAGCGAACCTACTTGGTAGATAAGGCTCAAACGCACAGTAATCTTCATTCCTGTACATCAGATGGGAGGGTACACTAGCCATCGAAAGGCAGATCTTGGCAATAAAGCTGATTTATTTACCCTGTCTTCGAATTGCACGCCAAGGCAGTCGGCTGGAACTGGTGGCCTTGTACAGAAGAAATTCCAGCCGTAAGAGTAATTTAATACTGCTCGGGTGTCTGCCACCATTGTAGCAGTCCACGTGGATTTGCTAAATTTTTGGAAGAAATCCTTGTTTCATCCTCAGGGCCCGGTGGCAGCAAATTGCAATTGTGGTGTAGTAACCAACCCATTAGATAGGTGTATGGTAGCTCCACCCTTAGAAAATTGTCTCGGTAAGGAGTGTTATTAATCAGCTCTTCACTGAAAGTCCGTAGACCTGCATTTATTAGGCATACCATTGCCGACAGCAGGTTGATTCTGTTTTTGAATACTAAACGTACCACTGGCCACAACACGTTGCGGTGAATCCTGTCCACGGTACTGATCCTTGGCACGACCCATCTTCGTAGCCATAAGGAAAGGAAGCCTGCCAGCAAGGCCTTCTTTGACATCTTCTGACTACCCTACCTCAGGTAGCTTAAAGCCTCAGTCACCGCAGGAATGTCTCCGGTTTTGGTAGACAGATATTGGTCGCGAGCTTTCTGTGAGGCCATCAACTCTTGGATTACATCTGCAGGAATTATTGAGCAAGGTTTAATGGTTTGAGTTTTGTCTTCTCGAAACCTGCTCTTCTCAGTCTTGGACACTCTATTTTCATGATAAAATAGATAGGTTGTCCATTTGGTTATGTATGCCAAATGTGACCCAGTTTCGTACATACTGGTGCAAATCAATGGCACATAAGTTCTTCATAGAGTTGCACCAGTTCAGGGTTCTTCTCTCGAACTTCTGCTAGTTCCCGATTGGAAGGAATGTATTCTTTATAAGGGAATTCGCCCATCGGCAGCTTCGAGATGAATTGCATCTTATGCAGAGCAAGACCCATTTCGCCGTGTGGAGTTGCAAAAGTTCCTGTTGAACTTATATACAATTCCAGTAAATCCAGGAACAAGTTGCTGTTCGGTGGAATGCCATAACTGGTAGAAGCCACCACTTCATACAGGTCAATATCGTCCAATTCTGTTTTAAAGTGCTTCATGACCCAATTACTGATCTGAATCCAATTACTACTGTAAGTGGTTAGCCACCCGGTTAGCCTAGGGTTGGTCTGAGGATATAAGACTGCTTCTCTTAGGAATTTATTTATGAACATAGGAATCTGTACCGGCTGGAGGAGAGATGAGCCCTCACTCGGTGTAAAACCGGGCAATAGACCAAAAAATGGAATGACACCACCACAGGGAGTGCTAATGTGATAACCCATGTTATTTTCTCTCTCTTCTGAAAATGATCCTGCCCGGTCTACCATAGCTATTGGGAGTCAAATTCCACAGCATTTGACGGTGATGGCTAGCATGGACGAAAGCAGATAGAGGGTAATCCATGTCCATGTCAGGGAGATACATCACCCTTTCTCCAGATCTAAATACCCAAGCCTCTTTTTTGGGATGAGTCTGTGATTTGAAATCTATCGCATCCCCGAATAAGAAAGCCGGCTTCATGAATTGTTGATTGTCCAGTGACACCAACACTTCCCCGTCGATCATGGATAACAGTATCCTATCTCCTTGAGCAAATATTAGCTGTGCTCTCGCTGCAGGGTATTCGGGGTTGGATTGAGGAAATTTGACATGAGATAAATCCTCCAGATAGTTTGAGCCCACCATGCCCGCTGATGAGCCAAAAACTTCTTCAAGAGGATGAGTTTGCAAATCCACTGACAAAAGGAAAAAAGATCAAGTTAGTGAAAAATCTAATTTGAAGTTTTATGAGTAAGGACATTGACTTTTACGCTTACTAAAATTGATTAAAAGTTTTAAAATATAAAAAAGGTCTTTGTTTTACAAAGTTTTTTCATTTTAAGCTAGCACATGCTGATGTGAGCGCATTTGAAAATTTTACACTGTCATGAGTATACATGAGCGTAATTCGAATTTTATGCTAACACGTATAACGTGGGCGTATTTCTTAACTTTTTACGCTGACACGTATAACATGGGCGTATTTCTTAACTTTTTACGCTGATACGTATAACGTGGGCGTATTTTGTTATTTCAGTTTCTACGCTAACACGAATGACGTGGGCGTGAAATCTAAAAGTTCGGGTTGTCTTCTTCTTCTCCGACGAGTTTTTCGGCCGAAAAATAGGGTTTTACCTATCATAGGTGGAGCTACGACGGGATTGGGCTGTCGGAGTGGTGTCGATGACCGAACGAAAGTTTGTGCACGGTCGGCCGATGAAGAATCGACGGCGAGTTTCTTCCCTTTACTGCCAGCGGCGGTCTTCTTGGGAGCCATCGAGTTAAGGTGAGAGAGATTTCGAAGAAAGGGGGGCAAAGAAATTTGGGATTGCGAAGAGACAAGTAAAGTCCTTATCGAACCTGAAGAACCCTATTTATAGAGATTTTGGATCGGTTCAAATTCCCTATTTTTACGCCGACTGTTGGATATCCCTATTTTTATGCGAATGACCGCTGGATATCCCAAACTTTACGCTGACTGGTCAAAACCCAAATTTTACGCTTCTGTTCAAAGTATTTCGAAATTCTTGAAGTCTTTTCAAATTCTGAAAACTTTGAAGGGGGTCTTGTAGGAGCGTAAAAAAAAGTGCTTCATCGACTGAGTTAAAGAGATAGAGCTTTTACACTCAAATGAGCTGTTTTATGCCAACTACTTTACGCCAGGGACAGGCCAACTATTTTACATCAGAGACAGGTTATCAAATCATGCATTTAATGTAAAGTGATAATGGGTCTGACATAATGATCTACTGACAGCGTATAACACAAAATTCGAAGGGATTTGTTTTACACAAAAACCAATATTGTTGTTTAGTATGTAGATTGAGCTATTTTACGCTCACAAGATGGCTTCTTTTACGCATGAATACTATATGAGCTTTTTACGCTCAAAGTTAACGTGTGCATAAAATTTATTTGGGCTAAATCTTACGCTCAAGGTTGTTTTATCAACCACTTTACGCGAGAAGTCCATTTTAGGGCTATTTTACGCCTAGTCTACTACTTTACGCTTAGAGTATATTTGGTTTGTTTTTACGCCCTATCCTTCCTGACTACTTTGGAACGTGGTTTGCCTACATCGCTTTCATGCCACACATCTCGAGGAACGTGTGTACGTGCATCCTATTCTTATTAAAATAATGGGACACGTGTCAACGTGTGTAGAGGATGACTTCAGTCATGGGTGGCAGTTACTAGCGTAAAGACAGGACTTTGCTGAGTTTTACGCACAAAAAGCCAAGTCTATAAATAGACTTATTTTTTTGATATGAAAAGGACACAGAGACATAGACAGGAGAGAATACAGAGATCAGAGCCTAGAGACTTTGATTTTTTAGAGCATTCTTCTTCAATATTTCTTCCAGAACAGAGTGAAGCAAAGCAGGAAAGCATTCGACCTCGCCATCAGTGCCCAAGTGCGTCGATACCTTTCTGGTGACTTAGTTCTTCCGGTTGTTCATCTTCTAGCAGTGATCTTCATCATCATCGTATGGTCCAAGGAACAAAGTGTTTGCCTTCAGATCAGACTTCCATAGCAATACTTTCCAGAACAATTTGTACTTTCTGTACTTTTTCTAGTTTTATTTTCAAAGGCCAATTTCAAGGCATTTTGTTAAGTGAAACAGATGGTCAGTCAGAACGCATGATCCAGACTCTTGAAGATATGCTGCGGTCATGTACACTCGACTTCGGTGGTTCGTAGGAAGATTACCTACATCTCGTGGAATTCTTCTATAATAATAGTTTTCAGGCCAGTATCCAGATGGTACCCTTCGAAGCCTTGTACGACAGGAAA
This sequence comes from Iris pallida, assembly GCA_029216955.1. Taxonomy (NCBI): domain Eukaryota; kingdom Viridiplantae; phylum Streptophyta; class Magnoliopsida; order Asparagales; family Iridaceae; genus Iris; species Iris pallida. The sequence goes on from JANAVB010031619.1 coordinate 10,600,084, forward strand.
TACAGATATCCTTTAGCTTGGGATGATATCGGTAAAAGGCAAATGCTTGGACCAGAGATGGTGACGTGGACTATTGAGGTGGTTAGACAAGTCAGAGATCATCTTTGAGTTGCATAAGATCGCCAGCGTCATTGGGCCGATTCTTATCGGCGTCCCCTTGAATTTTCTGTCGGCGACCATGTATTCCTTAGGATCTCGTCTACCCGTGGTGTCATTCGTTTCGACGTATGGAGAAAGCTTAGTCCTAGTTATATAGAGCCGTTCGACATCCTGGAGCGAGTAGGTGTAACGCCCCAGTCCCAAAATACGTAGGACTAGGAACGTAGACATGCCAGCTGTATTCATACGAAGTACACTCCAATATATGGAATCCTCGTATGAATACATAAACTGTAAAATATAGTAGAACCATAACTAATCTCATCCACACAAAATAAATGAATAAAAGATATCATATAATGATAATGAATTGTCTTGGTACAATATATTGGACGGAGACAAATCCACTACCAACAAAATAAGGAAAAATACATGGAAAATGAAATGAGTTTGGCGAGCAAAGCGAAGACGATCCAAGTGCAATCATCCTCGAAGAAGTAGCGATAATCACGGCTAGAGCTAGAGCACCTGCGAAAGACAAGAGCACACACCTGGCGAGATAACTAGGTCCTCAGAGGGACGTAACAAGACACATAATATCATGCCATATAAACTGAATAAATATTGCTCAAATAAATAAGTCAATTAAATTATAACATGGTCCAATACACACCTATTGAACTAGCTTACCATCCCCCCAACCAAATAAGGACAGAAGATGGTAAACTAATTTACGGTAACGTATCTTTCCATGCTATGAATGCAATATGGTATCCGGACCCCAACAAGGTTCAATACCTTCTCATCGAAGTAGTAAGCCACACCTACAACCAAACAAGGACAAGATGTGACGAACTAATCTGCGACAAATTATTGTTCCAAGCCACGGTCAGATACAAGTACCCAAATCAAAAGTACTCGTACCTAACGGATAAAGGTGCCTAACCATTCTAAATGAAATATAGTTAAGAACAATCCTTCCTACGCATGGACCCTGGCTAAATAGGATCGGCATGGTCCCCCCTTGGGGCACCAGAGGCCCCATCAATAAGAGCATAACGTTCCGCAGAACGTTAGTGGCCGTCAGTAATCATGGGTCATCAATCCCGTATCTACAACGGAGCTTCCGGGTCACAAAGGAAAGTGCATCGAAGACCATACGCTAAGGAATTGTTCTTCCCGTCCAATGCCTACTATGTTGTATCGACAACAGTAAATCTCTATAATTGCTAAGTCAAACTAGCATGCAATCTCTATTAGCTGTTAATCCTATCGTACGACTTGTACGTACTAGTAATCACGTACGTCCGTGTTCTACATGCGACACACAACTTCATGGTATAACGTGTCAAGGCCATGAATACAACACACAAGGTGGTCCCTTAAATCTAGGTTTAATGTGTAAGAAAAATAATACATAGTAGGAAATATAAATGAACAGTAAGTTCTAACAGGTTATGCCAAGTATCACAGTTTACTTTGCATAAAGAAAATAATGAATAATGCATGAAATATGAGCTAAAATAAATAAACAGCAAATGGGAAGGTATCTTGCCTGATAGTACGCCTGGTGTGCTGTAATGATCACTATGGCATGAACTATGACTTTGGTGTAACAATTACACAAGGGGACCTCTGTTGATGGCATGGACAGTTCCATTGGGTTCAGAAGGGTCAAATTAGTTAGGGTGGACATAAGGTAGTCTAGGATTGGCGAGATGATAGGAAAACTGGGATTAGTCACGATTTATTTATGATCAACTTTGATAATCAAGGGAATTCACGGTGGAAATACGCGGAGGAAAAATATCTATATTACTTAAAAATATACTTTGTGAGTCAAACTATGTCTTTAGACCAATACTAGAAAATTGAAGATCGTTTTTAGGCAAAAATCCTAATTTTGTAAAAATATAATTTTAGGTAGAGAACTATATTTTTATTAGTCATAAATAAATATTTTTTTAAAGACTAGGAAATGGTTGTACACAAAATAGTTTTTCAAATAATAAAAAATCTAGCATAGTATTTTTAGGATTAAAACTAAATTTTATCAAAGTATGATTCATTACCTACATATGTATATTTTACAAATAGCTACAATAATGAATATGATAAGGATAATAAGAAATACTTAGCTAATGGTGTAAATAATAACAGTTAAGGTAACCCTATATATATATATATATATATATATATATATATATATATATATATATATATATATATATATATATATCCTCATAAAATACCATACTTAGTACATACAACAAAACGTAATAATACTAATAACATATATACTATTAGACCGTATAGTTTTTTTTGACATACAATAAAAGCTACACTATAGTAATAATAATAATATCATCATAATTTATTTTAAATAAGTAATTAATATAAATAACTTCACTATACTTTTCCCGTGAAGCCCCTTTCCCTTCACCTGGGAATGAAAGCAATTGGGGGAGGAAATGTTCTGTTAATAGAGAGGGAAGCTTAGAGAGAGAAACGAGTGTGGTCGAGAGAGAGCGCGGAGAAGAGGGAAGAAGTCGAGAAAAGGGGAGAAGAGGAGCTCGTGCGCGGGGGTGACGGTGGAGCTCAGAGGCTGGGAGCGGCTGCGGAGGCGCGGTGCAGACGCTACGAGTGGCGAAGGGTTTGGGGAGGCGCGGTTGGAGAGAAGGGTTTCCGGCGATGGCTGTGGCGAAGGAGGGCGGTCGCAGGCAGGGGTTCATCGAGGATCAGGTCGGCGTGCGGGCGGCATTCCAGAAGTGGAGGTCGGCCTGCGGCGGACACAGGTGCGACGGTGGCGCTCCGGCCCGGAGGTACGGCGGTGAGGGCTCGGAAGGGTCTCGTCAACGACGGAGGTAAGGGTGGTGTTTTAATTTTTAGGGGTTTTGGGGTTGGCTGTGGTAGCGCTCGGCCGAGGTGGCCGTGGCGATGTTGGTCGTGGTGGCCGAGTTTGGTTGGTCATGGTGGCGGTGGGCTAGGGTTTGGCCGGGGTGGTCCCGGCTAGTCCAGGCGGCAAGGCGGTGAAAGAAGTGGTGGTTATGGGTGTGAATTGGGGGCTGGACCAATGGTGAGCGGCCGGCGGGAGTGGCAGGGTGGTTCTGGTTTTTGGCGTTTGGCCGGGTGAGGTTACGGTGTTGGTGATGGCGATGATGATGGAGATGTGGTGGTGGCGGGTTTGGGTGAAGGCTGGTGGTCGTTGCTTGGCCGGGATGGGTGGAGGTGACGACGGCTACGGCGGACAGGGTGTGATGGCGGGTGGTGCTGCAATATGAGGTCGGGTACGACGAGGAGGCAGTCGGAGTTGAAAGGGACGGAGGAGACGGGTTTTTGTTGGGATGACGGCGGTTTAGATTAGGAATTTGATATATCGTGTCGGGGTTGTCGACACGGAGAAATAAATGTATGTGTATAACTGATGGAATAAGATATTGGGTGAGGGAACATGGACACGATGCACTCACATGGGTGGAAAAATTTGTGGAGATGAGAAATTTATGGAGGAGTACCTGCCTATTTATAGGATGTGGAAATTCCCAATTGGATAAGAATTATGAGTAGTTTAAACCCCAAAAATAGATAATTTGTAATTTAATTTAAAAGCAATCAAATCCAAATCCAAATACAAATCCAATTAAAATATAATTAAATTTTTAGTTTAAAATCAAATAGAATAAATCAATTTCAAATATTTAACTATTTAAATAAATCCATAAATTCAAATCAAGATTTAAATTGCCATAAAATTTCAAAATGTGTTTTTCCAAAAATACTATAATAATAATTTCAAAAATACATTATTATTTACAAATAAACTTAATAAATATTTATGAAATATATATGTATATACGAAGAATAATATTTATTATTAATAACTGTTTTTACGAAAGACTTTAATAAACTAAATAAAATAGTGGACTTGGAATTGTTGGCATGATAGCTAAAATAAATATTACATATATTATTTTGAAATTATAAAATTAGAAAAATATTTTTCTAAAATATGTACGCTCACACATATTCGCACTCGTCGAACAATTACGAAATATAAAATTTCGTGCGCAACGTACAATACGACTATGCGACGTATAATACAAAATTTTAAATCAGTACCAAATTTAATAATAAAAAAAATTAGTAGAAATTTAGGAGTTTTACAGTAGGGGATGTGTCATATCGTCTCGCTCTTCCGTCGCCGCTACGTGAGGTACATGATATCTTCCATGTATCCCAATTTCGACGGTATATCCCGGATCCGAGTCATGTCCTTGATCATTCGGAATTGGTTGTTGGTACCAACCTTTCGTATGAGAAGAGATCCGTATCCATATTGGACCGAAGAGAGAAGATACTCAAGAACAAGACTATCAAATTAGTCCGTGTTGTTTGGGGTCATCACTCTTTGGGTGGGTCAACGTGGAAGCATGAGGATGATATTCGATCGTGATATCCCGACCTGTTTGACTCGTAAGGTATAATATCTTCCTTATGCCTTATGTTTTTAAATTATTGCTTGCATGAATGATTGCTTGATTGACTGCTAGTCGTAGTTGCTTATGATTAGTATAGCTTGTCCCGACATCTCTAGCCTCTTGATTAAATTCCAAAGACAGAATTCTTTTAAGGAGGGTAGAGCTGTCATCCTCGTTTTCCGTTATATGTATTTCCAGTATACGTGTACGGAATCCTGACCCGTACTTTTCTTATCTTGTCTTGCTAGCTAATTTTGGTTTAATCTTGTTTAGACTCATCATGGCATATCGTGGTTTAACTTTGTTCATTTTTGTTTGGCTTGGCCTATTTCCATGGTTCATCATGTTAAAGCCCTACCTACCACCATCCCCATTTAAAACCCACCTACTTTTCTCTCTCTTTATTATTCTTCATAACTCTTTCTTCTTCTCCATTAAAACCTCTCCCCCCTCCATCGGCAAGTGCATCTTGCTCTCACTTGAGAACCCATTTTGATGGTTCCAATGGCTTCTTAGCATGATTCTAAACCACTTTAGAACTTGAAGATTTTTATTTTGGTGCATGAATTTTTGTAGATATAGGAAATTGCCATTTTCAAATTTTTGTAGTTTGGATCTATTTAACTTCTTTATTTGCATGTTTTGATAGTTCCATGTTACAGAAAATTTTGTTCTACCCCGTTTTGACCAATGGAAGTCCAAATTTGGACTCTGGACGGAGATTTGGCGGAGCTCGGAAGCTACGGCCTTTTTCGCGTTTTTCTTCCCGGATCTGTCGTGAAGAAGAACAGTGCTTGAGCGCATGAACTTGCCATACGCCCAAAGCAGACTTTCCTCCCATATGGGCGCATATGTATGCCTCTTTTGGGCGCATTGGTGCATCCCTATGTGGGCGCATAGCCTTGTATTGGCGCATACTTTTCTAATCACGTCACAGCACCTTGCCTTTTCCTTGGCACTTGGCCAAGGGTCTTGCTCCCATCCTTGGGCGCATAAACCTTCCTTATGTGGGCGCATAGGGGCTGCCCTAGTGGGCCCATATAGTCCCCCTCCTTTGGGCACATAGTAGCCAGGGCCACCCTCCTTTGGGCTTTTGTAATCTTTTGTGGTTTTACATCCTTTTGGCCAATGTGTTTCATGATCTTTCCATGGGTTGCTCACACGATCACGACACGACTCATGTGTGCCACAGCTTGGCATGACATGACACGACACGACTCATGTGTGCCACGGCTAGACATGACACGACTCGTGCAAGCCGCGACACGACTTGGCACGACTTAGCACAATTTGCTTAGTCACGGCACGATTTTCTACGTACGGTTAATATAAGTACGTGACACAATTTGTACGAGCCACGGCAAGGCTTGGCATGACTTGGCATATGTTAGCCTTCACATAGGCACATAGAACTATGTGGGCGCATAGCCCTTGTACGTACGACGTTTTGGCATTTTTCCCTTTTATGCATTTACTTCTTTTATGATGCAAGTTGCCATGTCTTTTCGGCTTTATTGTACTTTACACTTCATGCCATGAATTCTTTCTAAACGGTGGCCCGTTAGGGTGCACTCAGGATTATGCCTCTTCTTTACCTACATATTGGCTTGTGTAAGTGATATGCTGCATAGCCATGATATGTGAACACGATATGATGATTAATATGTAGTAAACTAGGATGGTGGCCCGTCGTGGCACTCCCCTAACAAGTATCAAGTACGAGTAACATGACATGATAGTGACCCATCGTGGTGCATCCCTGACAAGAAATCTTGACATGTAACCTCGAACGTTGTTGCGACGGCTAACTTGACATGCTAGTAAACTCTCATCTTGACACCGTGGGTGATTGTATTGAATGTGCTCGTATAAACTACCAGTCTTGTCCGCATCATGTCTAGGACTTGTATCTCTGGTTACCATGGTCAGGGATACATACTGAATCTGGCTAGGTTAATGAATAGATTGATCAAGTAGTTCATATAGAGAGGTATTCCGGCTACAAGCAATCCTGTTATCTGGGCGCCTTCTCTGATGAACTTGTAGCCTGCCGACGAGTAGGGCACATTTCCAGCTCACTGTCATGTGGGACACTTCATGAAACGATTACTATGCATAATGTCATGTGTTGCACTCAAGTCACCTAACAAGTCATGATAACTCTTAACATGAACCTTACATCTGGATAACCTGGATAGTCTGCAGGACTTGTGGCCGTATGGATATCTCATTGCATCTTGCTAGTAACTAGGCTTGTTTTAACCCTAGTTAGTTTAAATATCAAATCGTACTCTTGCTTGGCCATGAATGTTGGATGGAGTCCTATCTTGTCTAGTTTTATCTAGACCCAGTACATGGCTATCTCAGGACATGTTTGTGTATGCTTTACTTTATCAATAATTGGTTAGAGACTAAGTTCTGTTCAGGTGAAGGGTTACAACCCCGGTCCTTGTTTGGTTTACGGGTTGTAATTAGTTACCGGAATAGTCCTTTAGTCATTTTATCGTTTATCACCCTGTTTCTCTAACTCATGTCTTTTTTTATTTCATCTATAACTTTATGTGCTAATATGCTAGTTTTAGTTCTTAAGTGAAGCCTCCCTTGTGGCACTTGCTCTTTCTGGGGTCTGACCCAGCTGGTTTTGTATGGCCAGATTTCGAAGTAGCACCCGAGGATCTTCCAACCTTCTAGCCAGATGGTGACCACTAGGCGCAACCCTGGCAACGAGTGGGTTCTTATTTTGCTCTCCCACTCCCTTGTAAAAATATTCTTTTGAGGCGTTTAGTCGCCGAACAAGTATTAGCTCATTTGTAACTTTACTTACTGTCTGCCTACGGGCTGTAACATGATTGACAAATCTTAGGGTTGATCATGTATGACTTAAACTCATGCTAGTCTTCGCATTTTGGATGACTAGTTTCATGATCATCTGAATATGTAATGTATGGGACGCCTTACCTTGTATGTCTGATGATCTACCATCTTGTTATATTTACTTGCATACTTGAGATTGAGACACTAAGCATGTTCTTGACCCTAAGAGACGGATGGCTTGTAGTAAACCCTCATGCATCTAGATAGCTGTGACCGTATTGCGAGGTGGGATTCACTTCAATGTATGTAGCTAGCTGTGTCTGTCCCCCGCTCTCCAGTATTATGGTTCTTGGGCGTGACAGAAGCGGTGCCGCAAAAACTCCGACGGAGGGCCTTGTGAGGGGTCCACACGAAGGTTGCTTAAAAACCTCAAGCGAGGGACTTCCGAATCTACGGAACAGTCGAGTCCACGACCAAGAAAATAAGAGAAGAAATCTCAAACTTTAAAGAATAATTTTATTGATTAAAAGTTGTTCTCAATTGTATACAAAAGGTGCCTATTTATAGGACTTTTGTGACAACCTAATCCTAATAAAATAAAGATAAAATCTATCCTAATAAAAGATAAAGTCAAAATAAGAATCATATCATAAATAGGATTATAAAAAAAGTAAGAAAAGAAAACAGAATCCAAGAGGGAAGAGAAAAAGAAAAGGAATCCTAGAGGGACTAGGATTCTACGCTACATCAGTCTCCCCTGCTTCAAGAGAACTCGTCCCTGAATTCTTCTCAGAAATAAAGTGGTTCATCAGATGAAAAGTATTCGTAAAGATCGACGACATTGAAAGTTGGAGAGGTATGTGTGTCTTAATGCTGAAGTTGCGGATGAGAGTTGGCAAGACCATAGAAGCTTTGAACTTCAGTCATTATCTTTGGTGTAGGTCAGTCGCGGCTTGCTCGAATCTTCTCTTCATCAACACTGCGACCATCGATGCTAGTCACAAATTCCAAGAAGATGAGTTGGTTAGTAAATAATCTACATTTCTTAATTCGAATAATATTGAGAAGTTCCCTGAGGTGTTTCAAACAATTAGCTTGACTCTTGCTATAAATCAGGATATCGTCAAAGTAGATGACTACAAATTTTCTTGTTAATGGCTTCAAAATATGATTCTTGATGGCCATGAAGGTCTTTGACGTATTCAAAAGTCTGAAGGGCAAAAATAGCCATTCGAGTAGTTCTAGGATCTTGAAAAAAGTCTTCCACTCATCATCGGGTTGGATTTGGATTTGAAAGCAGCTGATGGTGATGTGGTTGATAGCCCGATTGTCGATGTACATAAGCCGCGAGCCATCCTTCTTTTTCACAAGCTCACATCCATGAGCTTTCGTCTCTTTGGCATTGGGAGCTTTCAATATTGGTAAATTCTTCAATGCTCTGTCGCAGGAGAAATTCTCTTGCTGAGTAGTACACTCAAGAGAAAAGAACGATGAACATGATGATGAAAATGATGATGATAATAATGTCTTGGTTGACTCCACTGAAAATCTCTGTTTGTCGTGTAAACTTTTGCTGATACTTCTTTTCAGAATTTTCTGTAGTGATCCTGCACCATGTTCTTGATCGTCATCTTCAGGGACGATCTTGTCTTCTTTTGGGTAATTTTTTTGAGGGCATGAAAGATGCATCTTCGTAGCGTCCGCAATAATTTTACCAAAGACTATCATGTCCTTCTCTTCAGTTGGTTCTGTTTCTTGATTAGAAACCTTCAAATTCATATCTTCTTGAAGCGTTAAAGATTTCAATTCAGCATCTACAATGGGTTCATCCGACTTTGATATGTTCTTCGCAATCTTGTTGTCTTCATAGTTAACAATGACAACTGGTGCTATGAGCGGACAATTGTTGTGGGAATGCTCGAGCCCCTTTTGTGGTTGTGGACTGGTCTTAGGAATATCATCCGATACTAATGGAAGGAGAGTGAGACGTCGTCCATCTTAAAGGAAGGAATATGTGTTGTCTCTTCTCCGGTAAGTGACATTTTTCTCAAATTGCCACGACCGACCGAGGATGATGTGGCAATAGTCCATGTCGACAATATCGAACGTGACTTCATCCTTGTAGGTCTTTTCGATGGAGAAGGGTATACGACAAACTTCTGAGACGACCATATTGTGGCCCTGCTGAATCCATCTAATTTTATATGGATCCGGGTGTGCTTCTTTCGTCAGTCCCATCTTTTCAACTATTGCTCTTGAAACAATGTTCTCTGTACACCCTTTGTCAATGATGATGTCACATAACTTGTCTTTGACCTTGCATCGGGTTCGGAAGACATTGTGGTGCTGGGATGATTCTTCAATCTTTGGGGCTAACAGTAGTCGCCTAACGATACATACTGGATGTCCAAACTCCTCGCACGTTACTGGTTTCGCCATTGTTGTTTTGAAAAAGAAAGATTTCCAAAAGTTTCCAAAATAAATTGGAATCCTCAATCTGTGGGACTCTGATACCATTTGACGCAACGGGATAGCGGAATGGGCTTACCTTTGTGCTTGGCAATGGCTAAGTCGATCGGTGATGACGATAACTAGACCACCGTTGCTTGGTGAGAGCGAAGCGGTGTCGCAAAAACTCCGACGGAGGTCCTTGTGAGGGGTCCGTACGAAGGTTGCTTAAAAACCTCAAGCGAGGGACTTCCGAATCCACGGAACAGTCGAGTCCACGACCAAGAAAATAAGAGAACAAATCACAAACTTTAAAGAAGAATTTTATTGATTAAAAGTTGTTCTCAATTGCATACAAAAGGTGCCTATTTATAGGGCTTTTGTGACAACCTAGTCCTAATAAAATAACGATAAAATCTATCCTAATAAAAGATAAAGTCAAATAAGAATCCTATCATAAATAGATTATAAAAAAAGTAAAGAAAAGAAAAAGAAATCCAAGAGGGAAGAGGAAAAGAAAAGGGATCCTAGAGGGACTAGGATTCTACGTTACATCAAACAACCAATAAACAAATAAAAGAGAGGAAAAGTAGCATTCGACCATATTGGTACTTGTGCCGCCCCTATCTTTCAAGATTAAAGAATTTACATAAATTTTCATACACAACATTATAGTTTGATGAAATTGCTCATACAGCATAAAGCTTGAAGAAATTACAAATACAGAAACAAAACGCTAGTTTTTTGCGGAACTCGCCCAATCGTCTATGAGTGAGCATTCAGTTAATTCGATTCAAATCAAACAGAATAACAGAAAATTGAATTGGACCGAAAATCAAATAAACAAACCAAAATCGAATCAAATTGGCCAATAACCGAATCAAACCGAACCGAATTAAGTCGGTTGGATTTTCGGTTGATTCAATTTTTCGGTTTATTTGCGCTTTTATTTTGTTAATATATATATGGTAACTAAATATACCTTAATTTATTTAGTATATACCTATAGTATATACACATATATATTTAGTATATACCTATATATATTAATATATATATATATATAGTATATACATACATATATATAGTTTATACATACATACATATATAGGTATATACATATATATAGTTTATACATACATACATATATATAGGTATATACTAAAAAAAAAATATAGTTTATACATACATATATATAGTAACTAAATTTTCTTATTCGGTTTTCGGTTTTGGACTGAAATCGAAACCCAAAACCGAGAAAGAAAATTTAGTATTTTCAAAATCAAACCGAATCTCTTATTCGATTCGATTCGATTTCAATCCAAAACAGAATAATGCTCACCCTTACAATCACCGATCAAAGAAAACATCCATTGGCTGAACGTAGTGCGGGCAAAAAATGTCCACTGATTGGACGTATTGTGGGCAAAAAAGCCGAACCGTAAGGCATTTTTAATGCAAAATAAGTTTCGTGTAAAAATATCCTAGCATTGGGAGATTTTCATATATATATATATATATATATATATATATATATATATATATATATATATATATATATATATATATATATATGAAAATCTCCCAAAATATATATATATATATATATATATATATATAATTTTTTATATATATATATATATATATATATATATATATATATATATATATATAAATTAAGATCCGTAAACAATGCCACCCAGCCAGTCTTGGCCCGAGAGCCGTGGTTACCGCCACCCAGTCGCTCCCACCCCCGTGTGCCAATGGTCTTACCGGTGACCGATGCACCACCGTGCTATATATATATATATAATATATATAATATATATATAATTATATATATATATATATATTTGCAAATGACCTCTAGCCTAGTGGTTAAGAGAGATGCATGCGGCCTAAGTGGTCAGGAGTTCGAATCCCAGTGGGAGCGATTCCATAAAATAATTTACCTAGTTCCAAAATATATATATATATATATATATATATATATATATATATATAATATATATATATATATTTTCCATAATATATATTATATATAATATATATATATATATTATATTATATATTATGGAAAATATATATATATATATATTATATATATATTATATAGATATATATATATTATAATATATTTTATATATATATATATATATATATATATAT